>OMKY01251571.1:0-23273 GCA_900302395.1 Bregmaceros cantori | reverse complement strand
AATGGATTCAAAACTCCAGCTTTGTTTAGTCATTTGCTATTTTGCAAAGTTTTTACATTTGTTTTGTACCTTATTTGTACCCTATGTATTTATTTCAACATGTTCAAACAAGAATATTCATTCTTTCATTCATTCAAAAGCTGCACATGCCTATTCACAATCCAATGCTGGGATGTTAATATTTGAAGTCCACTTCATTTTGGATTCTCCACAGCGGTCAGAGAGTCAGAGTTACTTGAATGTACAAGCAGCTACTTGATAGTCATAGCATTGGTAATCGGCCACAATTAACACCATGGATCGGACCAAGGACCGGTCAGATATATGATATTAATTTGTTTAAGCATTACAACAATTATATGATATGATATATTTCAGCGGCTGGCTATAGCCCAGTTGGCAGGGTGGCCATTCCAATGACCGGAGTTTTGAAAACCAAAGGGTTGATGGTTTGAATATCGGCTCCAATTTTCCAATGTGTAATTGGGAAAAGCCATGAACTCCATTTGCAACTTATACTTGAGTGAATTAAAACGTTGCATTGCCTGACAGCAGCACAAAGTTATTAGTGCCATTCTATTAATGTATTAATGTTCTCATAGCCATTACTGTAACCATATTGACTGCATATTAGAAATGACCATTTTCCTGTAAAGTATACACTTCTTATTTTAATCTTCCAACCCTCTTCCCCTTCTGTTTGGCTGAAGGGGGAAAAACATCCCGGCTTCGCTGTAAAGCTCAATTTTACACTATCAACTCATCGGATGACTTCAAAGATTAGTGCCTCAATATCTTTAGTCAGGCTTGTCAGCTCGTGTTTACCGTATGTGCCGAGTGTGCGAGATGCATGCTCGGCTGCCAAGACCGGACGCAAGCCAAGAAAACGAAAGGAGCATAGCATTTGAAGCCATTATTAGCCTGCTCGTTGTAGACACTGCTTAAGAGCATTTGACTCTTAAGCTGTCGCCTCTGTTGCATGGCACCAATTATAATGGACTTGGACATGGCTTCGGAGCCTCTGATAATTAGCACACCACGGCTGCAGGCAGTTGTTTACTGTTAAAAACCTGCCCAGATGAGATGCAAAACCCCTGAATGATCTTTCAAACGCTCGGATCATTGTCGTGGAATTAGCAAATGTGGAATATTTGTCAACAACACTTCTTAATGGCCCCATTTAATCACGCAGAAAGACTCGCATTGACGCGGAGCTTGGCGTTTGAAGAAGCACCTGGTCTAGACACTTGAATGAATCGACCAAGGCACTCTGCCTTTGGGAGAACAAAAAAAAAAAATTGTGTGGTCGGCAGCAGGACTACACGCCCACACATGACTCCCCCTCATCGCGCCTGTGATGGAGCAGCCGTCACAATTTCATTCCGGATGGTTCTCCCCCATCTGTCTGCTAGATTTTGCAGGATTTGCCGTCTGGGATGAGTGCAACTGAGCAGGGTATCTTGACATGATCAGCGGTTAAAAAAATGTTTTTTAGAGCCCACATTAATCCAATGTTTTCCAGATAGTATATTAAAGGGGATTAAATATATTCATGTTCATTTTTTTGGCTTGTGTCCGTTGATGATTGGATGACATAGCATGTCGCGCCCCCATGGACGAAGACGGCCTCGGTGTGTCATCCGTGGAGACACAATGCGTGGGCTCATCAGATAACACACTATCCCACTCACATACCTGCAAACAGGAAGGAAGGCAGAGACCAAGACAGAGGGAAAAAAAAACAAATATGTTTCACCACTTGAACAATGACATGCACTCTCCGTAGTTTTATGAATGGTCCCATGACTGAAATCAGGATTAGCTTCATTCGCCACATTGCATACTCAAGTAATATAACCACATAGAATTTGGGTCGGTTCACTGTGGTGAACATAGTAACACGATAGTAACAATAAATATACAAAGTGACACGGTAGCAGGTAATACAATTCTTAGTAGGTAGTCAGAGCTGCCTGTTGGATTACACCACTACAAAGTTACAGACACTATAGTGCAGGTTGTTGGTCCTCAAAGTAACTTTGCACTTTTCACAGAGGGTTAAAAAACTGCTTTTGAGTCTAGTGGTCTTAGTAGGCAGGGCTCTGTAGCACCTG
The DNA here is from genome assembly GCA_900302395.1 of Bregmaceros cantori. Classification (NCBI taxonomy): domain Eukaryota; kingdom Metazoa; phylum Chordata; class Actinopteri; order Gadiformes; family Bregmacerotidae; genus Bregmaceros; species Bregmaceros cantori. The sequence continues at coordinate 21,159 of OMKY01251571.1, read as the reverse complement.
CCTGTGGAAAGGATATGAAACAAGGAATCTTTGTTACACGTGGCGCTTGCGCCACTTACCTGGGATTTGCGATAGAGGGCGCTACTGCCCGTAAGGAACTGGGCGCCGATCCCAGGACAGGAAGCTACGAGTAAGAACTAATGCTAACCAATAGCACCTGTATCTTCCTCTATTTATTCAGCAGGCAGTCTTCACTCGGCCTGCTTGCATTATCTGGACCAGAGGCTGAGTATTCCCTATTTCCAACTTCCAATGGTTAATTACTCTGCCTCTTAACCATGCGGTTATGGTTTCTGCCGACAAGCAGGTGTTAATGCTAGAAACAATCCTTTCACTCCGGTCTGTTCGTGCGTTTGCTTTGTCTATGCAGCTACCGTAATGTGCAACTCAATAATTCCGTAGTCTCTTCTCCAATCATCGTTTGGAGAAGGGCTGGTTGATCAGTGATTAAAACGCTATGACGAGCTATACTCTCGTACGAATTCCATCGTGTTTATGAGATCAGCTGGTCGGCATGATCGCATCAAGTTGGATATGCGGTCTGTCTGTATAGAGCTAAATTATTATTGTGAGTCTCTGTTCATACTCAGGGTATTCTGCCATTAGCTCTGGCATTTTGTGAGAGTTTAACAACACACTCATTGGGCTTAATGCCTAGTGGGCATTGTATCCAGTTCCACCAAGCACGCACCGTTAACATGCATCCATACATTCATACGCCTATATTGCATGTGCAGTAGCAATCTTAACTGAGATACTTTGAAATAGTGCTTCAATAGACGAGTTTACTTGCGAAATACAGGGGGCTGGCATTTTGTCTCGCCGGGATGAAACACACTTCCGGTGTCTGTATCAGTTCCATTTAATCTCGGTGGCTAACAAAAAACACAAAATGTTCACCAATTCAAAATCCGACCACTAGATGCCACTGTGTGACCAGTTACACATCATCTCCCTTGCATCATTAATCATTGTACATGAATATTGATGAAATACAGTCAAAATCCGACTTAAAGTTACTCACCGAGTGGTCACGTGTTCTTCTGGACCAGTAGGCTGGCTGCTTCTACAAAAGGAATGAGACAATGGAACACAGGTTGAACTGATTATTAAATTGTGCGTTTGTGGGTCACAGATCCACATGAGAGCATTTGGGTGAGGAATAGCACACCGCAAGTTACCACCACGATTTTTAAATAACCCTGTAGGTGTGTGCTCCCACCGAATACATATGTTGAAAAAATAGCGAAATACACGCCAGGTAAATGACACCGGAAGTGATGTTCAGAGACCGGAAGTACCCCCGAACTCGTCTATAACTTGACACCAATTCTAGCAGAAGAAGAAATACCTAAAAATAGCACGTGTGGGGCTTTGCCCCTAGTTGATTCAGTGTGTGTGTGTGTGTTTCTTTGGTCCCACATTTCATGTTGACCTCTACAGCTGTTATCAGAAAGAATGAAAACAGAGGAAAAAACATCCTGAAAGAGAGAGAAAAATGGTGTAAAAGACCCAGTTTTAGATGGATAGAAGTACAATGAAGACAACACAAGCCTGGCCCAAGGCTCTCTATTAAATGTCGTCACAACACGCTCGAGCCCACTCCTGACAGCCACAGAAATTAAATGTCTTCTGCTCGTTGAGGTCATGCTCTCAGTTTTTTCCTCTTTTTCCGTGGCACCAATCGTCTAGTAAAAGGAGGGGGGGGGGGTGAGGGAGTGGGGGTGTCACTCATCGATGGCAAGCCTGCGGGGGGAGGAAGTGAGGGCGATGGCTCATCATGTAGAATCAGCCCCTCCCTGGGTAGCTTGACATTTGACAGGAAGGGAGAAGCAATCCACCGCTTGCCGTGGAAAGCGCAATACACGCACTAGGCTTGATTTTGATAAGGCCAATCTGAGCATGATTGGCTGCAGCCTCGCATGTTGTCGTTGTCGTTTTTTCTTTTTCCTCTGAGCGAGCAGATGTTCTGCCGGTGATATAGTATCAAAATGCATCGGAAAAGAGCGCGGGGCTGAAGCGAAACGGCGACGTTCCCTGATGGAAAGAAAACAAAGAGGGGGAAATCAACGCCAGTGCAAATTAAATCATTAGCCGCTGTCTTGACACGTAAATGTGTACTTTCCTCCTCTCAAAGTGCGAGCAGCTGGAAGCGCGTCGTTGTGGAAATATGGTTCGGGGCGTGGGTTTTTTTGTTATTGCACGATGCTTGCCTTCTGACGCATTGGGTGCAATTTACTTTCGGCAGTGCAATCCTCTGTTTATTTGATGGATAAATACATTGATTAATTAATAAAGCACATGTACTGTCGAGTTGAGCGGGTTAATCTGCAGACGGGAGAGATGCACTTTTCCTGCGAGAGAGGATTAGCGACCTCACATCACTCATGTTGCCCTCGCGCTAATGTTTGTCGCGGTTCTCGCGAGGGAGCGCCTGCTGGTGTCGCAAATAAATATGTACATGCTGCTGAGGAATTAAGTGATTTGGGACGGTTGCCTTATCACTCACACCACAACATCAGCAAATTTTATTTTTTTCTTCAGTCAAAGCACTCTCTTTTGCCCTTTATTTCTCATGCTCCCCATATAGCTCATGCTCTCTCTCTCTCTCTTTTTCTCTTGCCCTCTATTTCTCTCTTTTACCCTCTTGCAACGGGGGAACAGCAAGTTTGAATTTGGAAACATAGCGATTGAACCAATAGCTAAAGGCTGCCATGGGCAAGCGACTGGTTTATATAATGTTCATCTGGGGATGCTATGTTGGTGAAGGTTCATCTGGGGATGCTATGTTGGTGAAGGTTTTCCTCATGATGCCTTGCGTGCCATTTTTGCACACAAGTCACATTCTCCCCTCCCAGAACACACACATGCACACATGTCCCTGCTGATGAAGACTCACGCACCCTACAGGTCCCGCATCCTGGTTGTAACTAGGGGTGCACGGATCACGTTTTTTTGCTCCCGATCCAATCCCAATCCTTTGATTTTAACGACCGGCCGATCCCGATCAGAGTTCTGATTCTGCAAAAATTCGTAGTACCCAAACTATTTGGCAAAATTGTCAATTTCAATAATAATCAAAGTAAATAAACAGTCATTTGGCTCCCCGACTCATTTACCGATCCTGATCAGGACAAAATTACAATTCCTGATCATTGGAAAAAAGTCTGATCGGTCACCGATCTGAGGATCGGATCGGTGGACCTCTAGTTCTAACCGTCATCTGTCCTAGGTTGGCCGCACATACACAGCAGGTGGCAGTATATTGTACCTACTTGATGCACAGCACTGTTTTGCAGAACTACCCACTGAACTCTATAGTGCTGTGTGACCCTCTTACTCATGTCCAAAATGGGGCCAATGTCATGAATAAGGGAACAGCGTCAGCACTTATAAATCTCAACATGGCTGCCAAAAGGTCAGTCTGGCCCCGTGGCTTTGTATGTTGTTTTGGTCTAGAGCAGAGTCATGTGAGTCATGCTGACGGCGCTCACACTAAGCCACTCCATGGTGAAAGCAAGTATCCAAAAATGTGAAGTACTATCCAGTTTAGAGGTGGGGGAAAATTCAGATTCTTAGATTAATCGCGATTCGGCCGTGGCCGAATCGATGAATCGGTTGAAACATCCTGAATCGATTATTTAAATATTCCAAGTAAAACGGAATGAATATTTCAGGATGCGCCGTATTGAACAGACTACTTGTGGCAGCATATAAATGTAACATGTTACACACTCTGCAACGGACTGAGCTTAGCCTCTTGCTCATTCAATACCACACACAGCTCCCCGCTTCCCCTTTGCCACATTGGTATCAGAAGAAACACTCAGATGGATGCAGGGAATGCCTCCGGCTGCCTGGAGTGACATGGTTGTGGATGCGTGGGGGGTATTGTAGTGAACGGGGGGTTGTGGGAGTTGGTTGGTGGCCCCACAATGTTGCGTGCACAATTGTGCATGAGTGGCGCTGATGCAGTGCAACGAGAAGGACGGCAGAGATGTGTGTTATGTGAGGCTGCACCAGTAGACAACTCAAGAGGGAACGACGAATATGCAGTAGCGGAATATGCAGAATATAAATGTGACGTGATAGTAGGGCTGTACGATTTTGCCAAAAAATAAAAAATCTCGATTTTCGATTTGTTTCTGATTTCTTGGGGAAAAAATATATCAAACCTAGAAGTTTCATATTTCAAACTTTGCAAATAGTGCCCATTTTTGGAATTAAGTAGAAACGCCTCATCCTTTGGCTTTGGATTAATACAATTATCAATGTATACACATTTTATTCACCCACATCACTTGAAAACAGACCAGCAAAGTTATCAGTATCTATGTCAAAAATCCTCTGAACAAAAATAATTCCATTTCGATTACAAATTGATTTTTTTGCCCACCTCTACGTGATAGACGCTCAGCAATTGGTTGGACATAGCTTAGAACCAGATGTAGCTGCTTGTCTCCTTTCCACCACAATATGCAGAGCTCAAAAGCTAACTTATGTGGACATAGTGGGAGAAATATGTACAAACCCAAAATACATGTGTATGGACCAGTGTAAAGGTCACATCCTCCGATGACATTTTACTCAGCCTGTCCGACAGTTTGGTGTGTGAGCTCACGTGTGTGTGGTTGCTCTTTCTTTCTTCCTCTTCAGCACAGTCAGACGAAACAAAGTGTGTGGTGAAGCCAGTGGTCTGCCGCGATGGCTCAATCACTGCGATGTTTGTGTCGGCCGAGGAAAAGCCAGTAATTAGGCTGAGAATTAAAGTAACGATCACTGCTATTGAAAGTGTGGCCTCCAGCCACTAAGAGGTGATGATAACAATAAAATGAAAAATGATAACAATAAAATAAGAATGTTGTTTGTCCTAAGTAACATCATTTTGAAATGAATATAATTCGGAAATTAATTTGCTAACATAAGCAGTAATAGTATAAATATCCCAAAAGAGTTCAAACCAGGGGCTCCGAACCGGTTCAAGGAACGAAAACGAAAAGAGGAGGAAACAGTTCTGAGAACATAGGCTTTAACTTAGGCCTGCCTGAACCGTTCGGAACAGAACATTTTAAAAATAATTTCGTTTTCAAGCCCTGGTTCAAATGATTCACAGAGACAAAACATTTATACTTTTGGTAGCCGAGTAATCGCGATCGATCAAGTAAATCCAGAGCTCCTGAAATAACCTGCTACGCACTTAGTCGGATTGGTGTGGAAGGCAAGGACCGGCGCGTCGCAGTGCTATATGTGGACAGTGCTACCGTGGAGAGCCACCAAGATAGAAGACGCTATTTTGAAGAGAAGCTTTTGGCTAATTATCCACTCACCCCACACGCTGATGAAACATGTTGAAATATCTAACGTCTAATCCTGAGACACACACATTGTCCAGATTGTGTGCCTGCGCGCCTGTCTGGGTCTGTGTGTCTGTGCGATTCAAATTGAGCTGTCGTGGATGCGTTATTATTCAGTGTAATAATAATAATGATCATTTTAATTGGAAAACACATTAGATTGTTAGCATGCTTTAACATTAGATTGTTAGCAGAGTATTCTAATAGACTTGTAGTGTCTAGGAAGGCTGTCATTGTTCCCTCAAAATTGAATTGGAGGTGTAGTAGCTCAGTCTGTTATGGCAGTTCATGTCGAGGCACAGAGATGCGGAGAGACGTGAGTTCGCCACCCCTCAACGACTGCTCCCCCTTCTTCTTCTCCTTTCCAACTCATCCTGAATAGAGCGGAATATGTTCCAAATAGGCTTATTTCAATTCTTTTACAGTATGTTCTGTTTATCGCTTATATGATATACTCATTGACTGTATATATAAATATGAACGGCGCATCAGCTTCTGCTAGTCGAGTAGGCGGAGTCGACTACCAAAAGCATGGAGCCTATAGGATTTACAATTGAAATATACCAATTTTAGCAGGCCGTTTAACTTATTTAAAGATCGTTTCTAATTGATGTTTTAATGTATATTGTTGGGATAATTAACGGTTCACTGTGTGAGGGGGGTCATAAGTTCACAAACTCGTCAGATTTGGCGTTAATATTTTTTATTTCAGCTCCCATAGGATCCCATTCATTCTGACTCTGTCGTTGGCGCCCCTAGAGGACAGTACCACTGGAAGAAGTCTCTCTCTCATATAATGTACAGCTCTCTCTATCTCTCCCGGTACCGGATATACGGGTACTTTCAACAATGGCAGCGCACAATCGGCGGGCACAAAAAAGTTTGATGAAAGCAATGGGATGAAGTCATGCACGCTGCGTCTACTTTATATACTTCTATGATCAAACCCTTTGAACCCGCTTAAAAATCATAATCATAATTTAAAAATACAATACATTGACAAAGCTGAAGGTTGGCACTGAGAGAGTTGAAGGATTTATTGAAAGAAAACCACTATGTGATCATAACATGTTCTATGGGTGTTAAACACATCCATCCACAAAGAAAACCACCTGTTGAAAATAGTTTGAATAGTTTATTGGAGACTTTGTTTCAGTGACCACAGATGGGTTGCGTCCCCATTGCTCAACCGTGTGAGTGCTGCGACATGTTTGAATGATTGTTCTGATCCCAGAGTGGGTGAAATGCCATTTTGTAAAAGGCCAAAAAATTGACCAATGCGAATGCGACCCCATCTCTTCTTCACAAACAATATACTCAATAATATGACGTTGTACAACAATATATTAACTTTTCAGCAAACAACATATTCAGCCATCAGGACGGCAACGCTGAACCAAAGTGGAGCTCACGTGCAACACTTTGTAAACAGTTACAACTGTCATTATAAAACATAAAAATCACTACGGTATGCAGCTGTTGGATATGTACATAGAAGATCTGCCATAGATAAATACACACTTGGTAAAATAGATAAAAAATAAGTCTTGTAGTAAATCCCCAGAACATCTGGAGTGAATACAGCATCTGACATTGAGGCTACACTGATAACCAGTCAGTCAACAGAAACTAAACACTTGATTAACATTCGGTCTGGTTCCACTTTGTAGCTATGGCACAATATAACACAGCTGTCGAAGCTCATTCGACTGTGCAGTGAACAGACTTGCTGAAGTGTATAACTGATTCATGGATGACATGGATATCAAAAGGTTCTATTATGTGAATCTATTATCGTTCACATGAATATTTAAGTTCTCTGAAAACATTGATGTAATTTTCAAATGAATTGTCAAATGACAACTTGCTAAAACACAACATACACGTTGTTGGACCCATATCTTGCAAAGGAAACACAATTCATAGACAAAACTACCATGTTGGATAGGTGAGCTGCGCAAATCGTTTCAGGGGCATCCAACGTTTATTTTTGTGGAGTGAATATGATGACTTTTTTGTCGAATGAGTATGTGTTCTTTCGACAGCCTATGAATTGCATTCCCCTTTTAAGAGTCGAAATTGAGTTACAGCTAGTGAGATTTGTAGTTAGGTTAAATTACTCCAAACCATTAGGGGATTTACCGCCCAGCTCAGCATTCAGTCATCAGGCAACAATATTTACTTAAATTATTCTTATATGAAGATACTGCCATTTTTATCATTGCGGTATCTACCCATCTTCTTTACAGCTTCAACTTCAGACAGGAATTCTTGGAGGGAAGCAGCCATGTGGGGTCATTATGAAGACATTTGTGGCTTGCACAGAACTGTGACATGTTGTAGGTGTTCTATAAATCTGTTGTTGACAGTTCACCCCTGAATGCAGACGCATTCTGGGAAAGCAGCTTGACTGCGAGAGATAGGAACAGTCTTGACAGATTGATCAAGAAGGCAGGTTGAATGCTAGGCACAAAACAGCTACGGTGTTTGTGAAAGCACTAGCAAGTTCAATGCAGACTGCAGAGCATCTTGGGCAATTGCAGTGGAAGGACGCCATCAATAGACCCGTTTACATGGCACCACCAGGACTAAATATAATCCCCCTTCATCATTGTTTTCTATTTTATGTCTGTCTTCTTAAATCTGTTAAAAAATGAATAAAGAAAAAGTTAAAAAAAATATATATATATAATCCGCTTATAGGTGGATCCCATTCAAAAGTCCTCTTGTATAAACCTTTACGGATCAGCTTCAACTGGATCGGAATACATTTTGAAGCGGACTAAAAGAGGTGGTCTACGCCAGTCGATAATCCACTTTTACAGAGAAACTGTCCATGTGTGCAAGCAATCGGATTGAACAGGAGATCACTCCATGGTACGCAACGGTCGCACACACACAGGCCACCCGGCGATGGAGACCGTGTGATCACCAGCGGCCGGACCCACGCCCGGTGTGCCGCCACGGGCCCGCAGTAAGCAGCGGAGAAGTGGCCGTCAGCGGAGCGCACCAGCGGCTGGCTCACACCGACTGATGGCTTGCACCTGCGGCCGTTTCTGATCAACGCGGATGGCTTCATAGGATTCCGCCAACAGCCCCGCAAAGCCAAGGGTGTTTCATGCCTAATCCGAATATATAATACACGTAGATATTACATATATACTTTGACCATGTAAACGCAGCGTAAAGATGGATCCAATTGGTAAGTGATCATGTATACAGGTGAAGCAGATTATATCGCCCTAAATTTAATCAAATCCAAAAAGGTGTCCATGTAAACAGGGCTATAATGTGTGGCAAAACGCTGTATAACATACATTATGACATACATTAGGTACATCAAGACTGTGCAATGAAATGTAGAGCCTCTTTTCCTTTTATGGATTTTCTTTTATGCTATCACAATGAATTGTCATAAGTCTCTTCTCTCTCCTGCTGAAGCGACAATTTCCAATTGGGTGGAAAAAGTATCTATCTTCTCTGTCTGTTTGGTCATGAAGTTGCACTTCAAGTTTGGGTTAACAAAAATGATCCCTCAAAGTGCAACGTACCTGTGCTGTGCTTTGAAGAAGAAGAAAAAATAAACTTGGCTTTCACATAAGCGCAATAATGATGACGGGATTTAAATGAGCCAGTTAGTGTTTGTGTTGGGTGGTCCAGTGTAGTGGGGGGGTTGTCAGGGTTCAAGTGTAGCAGGCAGAAAGTCATGCAGAACGTCTGTACATCACAAGTTACTTCAGTAAACTGGAGTAGGAAGGCACTGACACTCCCTAGCAAGCCAGATGAAATGTGTGTGCACGTGTGAGCCTCATGCCGCATTTTGGTCTGGGGTCATTAGAATCGGGGCTTGGGAGGCGGGACTAAAGCCCGTCTGACGGGTTGAAACTACGGGGCGGAAGTGACGTGCAAGTCGTGCCAGTGATATTATTTATATTATAAAAATAATAATTCCTTTTTTTTTTTTTTAGTTCTTTTTCCGGCGTCAGCGCCGGTTTTCCACCTTTATTGGATAGGATTAGTCGGAAACTGGGTTGAAGAGATAGGGGGTAGACATTGCAAGCAACGCCACTAACATGAATGGGGTCGCGTTACGTGCGGTGTCCATAACCACTCGGTCAACATGGACCAATTCCTTTTTTTAATGTTATTTTTTTATTGATAGGATTAGTCATCGGGGGTACACATCCCAGAGAAGTCGGCGAGGGAGTAGAACTCGCGGCACTGCGGACACTGTGATCTAAACCACTGTGCCATTACTATGAATGGGGGCAGTCTTTGAGCACATCGCCATCGACAACCCTGTAGTAATTACTTTGTGTGATCTATCTCCATCGTTGCCCGGACTCCAGAGTCTTTGTGTAGTTGCCCTTATTAGAATATGAGAGGACATTATTGCTCACTCCACTGCTGCCTAACCAAACACATTGACCCCAGAAGTAAATGCAGTGTGACACTCACGTGTGTAGTTCGTGCACACGCGTTTTGTCTGGCTTACCAGCTTAGCACTTTCACAGTCCACCGGTAATGAGTTTGAGTATTAACGTAAACCTTCCATCGCATCCTCCAATTTCTCCAGGACCCACTGAAAAGATAAACAGACACACGTGTCAACACACACACACACACACAAAGAAAATGAATATAAATATACTGTAAATACATTTACAGTATATTTAGCTAATATATGATGAAGGCAGTCATTGTAGCGCACTAACAACAACATAACTTCTCAACTGTCAAACAATCTGAAATGATGATTTCAATCATCGAATAGTCACCGATTATTGAAATCATTAGTCAATGAATCCAGAGTCTAACAACTATTAGCAGCAGCAGCGCACTAGATTGTGTTGTATATTCATTCATTGTGTAGCGTTTTTTCCCCCATCATCTCCCAACTGGTGAAGTGGAATGCATTTCATTTTGAATGCATTGCTAAGCTTGTACATTTATAGAAATACAAAGTAAAGAGTGTACCTTGGCGATCTCAGGAGTACGGAAGTTGATAATCTTCCCAAACTCTTTGGCATGGAAGACCGACTTCACCCTTTCCTGCAACACAGAAAACACAGGTATGCAAAAAAAAGATATTGCGGACAACTACTATCCCACGCACCATCTCTTCAGTCTTCAGGAGATATAAAAGCATTAAAAGCTCAACATCTCACCTCATAGCTATTAAGACACTTGAACATGCCTCGCTAATTAACCTGTTGAGTGGATATACAAGCTCATATATGCGCATATATAGTCTTTTTAAATTGAATTCACTTTCCACATTGTCTTGTATTTATGTAAGTCTATATATGTTGAGTATGAACCAAAATCTATTCCTAACAACTTGTTGAAATGGCAATAAACTTCTTGACTTGACTTCATGGTTTGAGAAAAACAGCACTATTCAGAACCGAAATATGTTCTTCCCTGATCTTGCGCGAGCGCAGCAGTACTTGGCATAGCTTAGCCCCAAAGAAACCAGCCGAGGCTGAAGATGAAAAAAAAAGAATCACGGTAACCCTAATGGTACTACTGTGGAGATCAGCTGTCCTCTAGTGACCATTTCATGATTTTCAGGATGTGGGTGTAATAGGTAGTGTTGCACCGATACTGATATCGGTATTGGACGTATTCGGTATCGGCACCTTTTTTGTGGAATCGGTATCGGCGAGTACCTACGCAGAGTATCGGACCGATACCATTTTTCTGACGCCGTACGGCGGAAACTGCCCTAAATCTAGAATATGTAAATGAAATGTTTTTGTGAAAAAGTGTCAGTAAAGTAGGTAAAACCCGCTCCCCGCAGTGTCTAAAATATCTCACCTGCTTAAATAAAATGGCCTGATAAAAAAAATGGGCAAGTGGGCAAGTGGAGTAAGGTTTTTTGAACCCTTGAACTCTTCAGTTACTACCCCAATACCACCCAAACCATAAAATATTAAAATACTGAAATAATTCTTAAAGTGTAAAAAAGCTAAAAAAGTTAAAGTTAAAGCTTTTTATAATTTTCCTCCACTACTATTAATCATAGACTGCATGTAAAAATTAACGCGATAACACTAGTAACTTCTTCCCAACCCTTAGGAAGGAGTTACTACCAACAGCACTTTTTTTCAAACAGTGGTATCGGTTGGTATCGGTATCGGCTGATACTGCAGAGACAGGTATAGGGGAACGGTATCGGCACCAAAAGATGGTATCGGTGCAACGCTCGTAATAGGGTCTCTCTGTGGCTGGAGATCACAGAGCACACAACGCCGTGAGATAGCTTCCGTTCACAGTCATATACTGCATGTCTGCTATTCCCCGCTCTCTCATCTTTTGCGCGTGTGAAATTGTACCTTGGCTTCAATACGAAGGCGTCGGTCCTCTACGATCAGTGGGTCCTTGGTGAACTCATCAAACAGGTACTGCCACTCACAGGTGAGCTGACCAAACGTACCTTTGGTGACAAAGAAGATGCCCCTGAAACAGGAAGGATCAATCAATCAATAAATATTAATGTCATTTACCTGAGGTCAGCAGAGGCACAACAGAGGTTCTCAACATCGTCAAGTGTTTAATAAAACATAAAACGTTTTTACGATAAATAGTCTTGTCATTTCTTAAGATTGCTAACAACAGAACAAGTACCTTCACATTTTCACGACATCAGTAAAATGTGGTCCTCTTGCTTAGTGCAACGCAAACCTTGTACAGACAGAGGCTGTATCCGAAATGGCTCCCTATCCCCCATATAGTGCACTATATGGGGCGCACGGCATTTTCTAGGGGTGTCCGAATTCTCCATGTACCCTATATAGCGCACTGCAAGTATCCCACAATGCACCGCAAAAAGTAGTGAGCATGGGATGTACCCTAGATGAGGCAATATAACCGACTGCAGAAAATAGTGTTTAAATGTAAGTACTTTTGACTTTTTGTGATGATTGTTGAGTTTTATAATTACAATTACATTTTGACAGCGCCAACTCTAGTGTCCGAAATCTCGGCTGTTGCTGTTGAGTGGACTATAAGTGAGTGCACTATATGGGGGATAGGTAGCGATTTCGGACACAGCCAGAGAGAGTGTCTTGAAAATATAACGCATTGTTCATGCCGCATTTTCTTATTGTTAATTTATGTTTGATTTATTGGGCTGTACAAGCTGAGAGCTAAGCCAAATTTCCCAGTCAATCTTCTGCCCAAACCTCAATTATCTTCATGAGCTCTTGGTAGTGAACAAAAGAATCTAGCTGGGCTCTACGGCAAATGCTGGGCTGGGAACGCTTCGGGATCCCACTGGGCGAACTAATTTAAGAACAGACCCTGGATGAAGCGGAAGAAGTAGTAAGTTAGTTAGTCTTTGTTTTAATCTCGATTTACCTTTTGGTGATCATGAGGAAGTCTGTGTCGTTGACCTTGGCATGGGCAAAGTACTTATACTTTGAGAATCTTCCATTTTCAATTTTCTGCAAGATGACAAGCAACGTTACATTTTTTGGGATAATCATAGATTATAGATTAGACACACCAGAACTACACAACCCTCCCACATTTCGTTCCCTACAGTTCCTCCGGGCAGGATGTTCAGAGCCAGAAGCTCACATAAGTGGTTTCAACGCTGGGGGGGGAAGCGAGGTTAGCCTTGTGAAATGTGTAGATTCCAACGACTTTGCACTGAACACCTCTGCTCGTCATTCAAACTCAATCCCGACAAGCTCGCCCAGCGTTACCAAATACACCGATTCAAACAAACTGTCCTCCAACCAACGTTTACATACACATGGCAAACTCATGCAGAGCCGACATTAAAAGTGCTCCAATTGGTATCGGGATATGAAGCCGAATATATGATTTTGATGATCCCAATTACCCCAGACCAAAAAAAAACCCTGTGTCATACATATGCTTTTCTTGCTTGCCAGGCTCACTATGTCCCACATCATAGTGTGTGCCATTATTAACATGCCTACTGTCTGGTAACATTTTGTTCCTCTTTGTTCCTCCATAGGACTACATAAGAACTCAGTACCATGAAAGGACTCAGTGGTTTTATCTGAGCTAACTATTTATTTGAGCTTTTTATGGTTGTCTGTCTGTCACTGCTGGGTTGTTTCTTTTCCACAAAGGACTTGCTTGTTACATTTCGTTTTACATTGCTTTTATGAAATGACAATAAACTTTGAATCTTTGACATCGGTGGCAATGGAAGAGTGACACATCGTTGATTGGCCAATACCTGGAGCATCTGGCTGCCTTGTCCCTCCCTCTCCTTATAAGGCCGTATGACGCCGTCTTCGTGGATGAAGCGAGGGGGACGCAGAGACTCGATGTCCTGCGACGTCTCGGCTGCCCTGATGGGCAAAGAGGAGGTGGTCTTTTTTTGTTTCTTTTTGACTATTTGCCCTGCAATACACTCTGTGCGCGCACTCACTGTGTACAGCTGTACTTTGCTAGCATAACCTAGCCGCACGGACCCAAACGGGGGTGAAGTTAGAAGCGATGAAACACTTCTATTTTTCCTATTTAAATCCAGTATGCGAGTGCAAATGCAGAGACTTTTAGTTTGGGTGTTTTCACAACAGGAAAGTCCTTTGGTTCACCCTTTAGCCCGGACCTAAGTATCTGTCGTTTAATTTAGTTGCTATTTACACTGTATTTCTTCTAGACGACCAAATAATGGAGCCCCAGCACACTGTCATGGAAACTATTTTTGCTCTTTTCATATGTCTTCCTTTTACTAACAATACACAGAAATTACCTGCTCACAAATTTGTGTTTCTTTTTATCAAAAAGCCGTGTTCCAAAACTATCATTGAAATAAAAAGTGGCATCCTGTCGTACCACCTGGCGACCCTAGAGGGCAATAATGCACTGCAAATAATTACTACTACGTGTAAAAGGGTGTTTGTCCCACGCACCCCGGTGGGGTTTTATTCATACATCCGCTGAAGCGCACCTGGATTCGCTTTGAAGGGGGCCGAGACAGCGTCTCTGAAGCGATCTTGGTTCGGGTGTTAAGCCCGCACCAGAATTCGGTCGTTTGTTTTATTTTGAACTAAAAGGTGGCAGGTGTGAATACACCCTTAGTTTGTATTTTCACCTCTGTTTGGTTCCGAGGGCTATTACAAGCTAACAAAGTACTGCTGTGCACTATAGTGCATGCACGAAGCAATGATAGGAATGTATTGATGCCGCAAATGCAGCATATTTCAGTTAGGGCTGTACAATGTTGTTCATTACTATATTATAATCCCTGATTTTTATCTGTGAATCCTTGATTTCAGATTCAATTTCAAATTTTTTGAAGAAAAAAAAGTTAATCGCGTTTTTCATTGCAAATTTTGCAAACTGGTCCCCTAAATGCAAGTACACAGAATAAAGTGCAGAGACCTCACTGTTGGGCATGTGATTACTATAACTATATGTTATAAATATACAATTTCAATAACTTTATTACATCCAAATATGCAATTATAATTCACTACGCTACCATACTAAGTCAGTTGCTACAACCTTGATGTAGTACATTCAATCCCATTTGACGATTTACAACACATCTTACTACAAAATAATCGGATTTCAAATAATTTTAAATGATTTGCGTGTGACTGACCTCTTGATGCCTTGGAAGGTACTGCTGACCATGTCGATGAACCCTCCCGTGGGCCTGGCTACAGCTCCCACCAGGCCTTTGCCCACTCCTTTGAAGAAGCCGGCAGCTCCCTCTTTCTGAGCTCCTGACAACATGACAGGATTCATAGTCCATAGCATGCATCACTCGAGTCCAATTTGGCCCCCACCTCTGTGATACATACTCTTGTACTGTGTGCATGTTCGATAATAGAGAGACAATAGGGTCTACCGCATAACAATGATAAGCACATTCCCTCTAATATATTTACTAGACCTATTATGTGTTAGGCTAAATCTTATGCTAGTACTATGAATTATCTTAAAAAAAAAGCACAAACCGCAGTACAAAGTAATCTTATGTCAGCCATTTCAGACCACTACAAAATAAAGAACAACATTATGGACTGGGGCAGCGCAGAAGGTAACAATTTTGAATCAAACCGGGCCGCTTCCTGTATTCCATTCCACCAAAAAAAGTTTACTGTACATATAAGACATGTCTTCCACTTCTGCTGAAATTGTCTGTGCAAACGAGCAAAACATTTTCCCGTGTTTATAAGGTCATATGCTGCATAGAAAACTAGAAGCACTCAGAGATTGCAAACCAGCGCCGTAGTGGTACACAAAAAATAGTACTTTTAGTGCTAGCAGTATGTGCGGCAACTCATTATCAATGCAAGTGCTCGTAGAGTAGTAGCCTGGCGAGCCAGAACCAAGGCATCGTCCACGCATCACACATCGCTAGACGTTTGTTGTTGTTGATTTTTACATGGAAACGTCTCATTGACCACCCCGTGCACTAACCAGGTAAGGAACTTTCCATCCATCTATCTGTGGGTGTTGGTGATTAATTACGTTTTAATTATGTTGCGCCGCGGCTCTGCCCCGGTGCAGGTCAAAATCTAAAATGAGGTTTGACAGGAGAGAGTTCTACCTTTGATAGGCTTGGTGACGATCCCGGTGATGCCGCTGACAAAGCCCTGCGCAAAGAAGACAGCTTGTCAACTTTCACCCATGCCGAGTTAAATGCAATTCCTGTTTTTAACCAACATCACATATTATAGTTCACAGTAGGAACTTTGACATTTTTTAATCAATAATTATTTTGGCTAGACCCACCCCCACACATTTCCAATGACCTATATTGAGAAGTTAAATAGTGGTTGTTCTGCCGCCTAGTGGCCAGTACATTGACGGCATCCATTGTGTGTTGTGTTTAATATTTCCCCCGGGGCATCCAGCAAATGCAACAAGCATCTCAATAAGAGCCAGAGAGGGATTCAGAGACCAGCCTCGCTGAATGCAGAGGCCCAGTGTCTCTCAAGAGACCCGCCTTACTGAACGCAAAGGCATCCTTGTCTCAATCCCTGCATCCGCTGAGACTGTTGATACCCCAGGGTGTTTGCAACGGGCCGACAACTGCCTAAACCACCTACCTCTGAGTTGCGTCTGAGTTGTGTATATCATATTAGCTATGAATACTGTAAAAGTCTCAGCTAAAATATTTACAATTCTGAATCCTATTTTGAGGGAATATCGACAGCCCTACGATATCGCATATGCTGCAACAATACATCATCTGTGTCAACAACCCATGACCTAGGGTGCAACTTGAGCATATGCATTGTGTAGTTGTGAAGTCAAAGCAGGTAAACATGTCAATAGAAGAGCTGAAAGTCCCTCTACGAGACACTGACCGACACCAGTCCCTTTCCACCACGTGCGAGGCCCTCTTTCAGGCCACTGGGCTGCTTGTTCATTGCCTCCCTCCTCTTCTGCTGGTACTCTTCGTCCATAGTGATGGCTGCCACGCCCTTAGCCATCGCCCCCGTGATCCTGGAGGCTGCCCCTGCCAGTCCACCTGACACACACAAACATGTCCTTTGTGGGTATCGTGTGAAAGGTGCAACTAAGCCCATGTCTATGCATGGAATAAAAACTATGAATCCTTGGAGCTTCGTTGAAGCCATCAAACAGCTACTGCTAAGTAAGCAAATATGCCAACACTAGGTCCCAGTCATTCCCACCTACAGACAAATTGAGTATAGGCCACCGCCCGGCCCCCCTTGCCTCGCACATAATGCTTTACCATGCTACTGCTTTGCACTAAAAAAAAAGAATGATATGAACCCCCCTTGTTTAAGGTCCCTTCCGGAGTATGAATACTCCACTCACGGACATCCGGGTGAAATATAGCAACTCTGCTAAGCCCGTTTTGTACAACCATCTTCTCATGTCACATGTCTCATGCTGAAATGTTTAATGGCTCTGTACTGCCTGTCCTAAAATAAAATTCATGGGTCCACGTTGGCCGAGTGGTTATGGACACCGCACCTAACGTGACCCCATTCATGTGAGTGGCGCTGTGTCTACCGCAACGTCCGCAGTGTCGCGAGTTCGACTACGCTCGTCAACTTGTCTGCAATGTCTACCCCCGATCTCTTCACCCCAGTTTCTGACTAATCCTATCCAATAAAGATGGAAAATCGGCGCTGACGCCGGAAAAAATAACTTTAAAAAGATAAATAAAAAATTCATTCATTCATGCCTAGCCAATTATATAACTCTGCGACAGTGATGAGATCAATTAACAGCGCCAACTTTAGTGTCTGAAGTGTTTGCTGTTGAGTGCACTATAACTGAGTGCACTTTGCAAGGGAATCTTACCGACAGCCCCTCCAACAAGGGCTTTCACACCGAGCGCCATCCCTTCCACAAACTCCTCTGGTCCCTGGATGGCTCCCTGAAACACAGCAGTAGACATTTAATGCCCAGCTAAATAAATTTGTATATAAATAAATGTGTAAATATAAAATGTGATGAAGAAAAATACCAGGGGTGTATATGCTGAAACGATGCTTACATCTTTCCTGAAGGAAAATCATTAAAAATAGTTGTGAAGCGTGACGCATTTGCTGGATCTTAAAATAAAATACTATAACTAGAAGCACTCAGATTGCAAACCTAAATCTAACCCCTAAACCTAACCCCTAAATCTAGTCTAACCTAAAATAAAAAAAACAAAAAAAGTGCAATTTGCAGGTTGAAAAAAAGACGCAAAGAAGTGCTCGCAACGTGATTCGAACTCGGGACATTGTCTTTAAAGTCGAATATGCTACCGCTGCGCTATACAAGCTGATACAAATATGGGGAGCAGACTACCTTAAGTTGCTGTCGACGGCGCGTCCGGCATGTTTTAATTCCAAAACATCCTGGACGTGATTGGAATCGCTCGGAAATGGCACCGCCGGTCAAAAATGCCATCGGTCGTTTGGAAGACTAAATGCGCCTCGGGCGCAGCTGCGTGTGACGTCACTACGGAGAACGGGGGTTGTTCACCCTTTAATATCAAATCAAACTTTATTTATATAGCACTTTTCATGCAGAGCAATGTTAATTATAGCCTACAGAAATGAACTAAAATTGAGTCACTTCTTTCTTTAATCATTATCGTCATCATCGGTGTTCAACTTTTTCAGTTATCGAGGGGACAAACCAATGCGGCTGAAAACATAACCTGCTCTGCCCCGGCGCAGGTAATAACAAAGTTCACATACAGATCTACAATACATCCTTAACAGCCTAGCAAAACACAGGCGTCTTAATTATTTTACCCTGAATAACAGAATACAAGACAACTGATAGAACCAGATGCAGATTTTCTAAAGAGAGGTCTGTGTCGTGTCCCTGTCGTGGTAGGTGTCAGAGTAAAGTCCTCTGGTTTACTACTAAATATCTTGCAACTGCCTCTGGAGTGCGGACATTGTCACCTGCGCCGGGGGCTGCGCCGGGGCTGCACCGCAAAGCAGGTTATGTTTTCGGTAGCATTGGTTGGTTTGTGTGTCCCCAAGATAACTGAAAAAGCTGTGCACGGATCTGGATGAAATTTTGTACGGTTGTTGGAAATGACACACAGAAAAATCGATGACATTTTGCTGCATTTCTGTAGCCTATAAGTAACATAATCATACTTAATCAGCAACTTACCGATAGATCTCTGGGCGCTTACCACGCGTACTTGACCAGACTTCCACATCGCTGGGAAATGTAGTTGGCAGTCTATGGGTCAATCGTGCTTCTCGAGCACTTGCATTAATAATGGGTTGCCAAACTTGCTGCTAGCACTAAAAGTACAATTTTTTTGGACCACTACGGCACAGGTTTGCAATCTGAGTGCTTCTAGTCCGAAGTAGATTGTACAAACTAAAATCCATGATTGTTTTTAAAAGATTGTCGCTGCCCTGTGGTTTTAAACTCTACTGATGGGCGCTAGTCCCGCCTCATTATACTTCATCCGACCTACTTGCTCCAACCTAAATTTCATACGTATATTGTGCG
The DNA here is from genome assembly GCA_900302395.1 of Bregmaceros cantori. Lineage (NCBI taxonomy): Eukaryota > Metazoa > Chordata > Actinopteri > Gadiformes > Bregmacerotidae > Bregmaceros > Bregmaceros cantori. The sequence continues at coordinate 1,852 of OMKY01251571.1, read as the reverse complement.
TACGGGCAACGTGGCGAATAAAGCAGATTGTGATCACCGCCCCCTGTGTTACCTGGTAGGGCTCATAGAAGAAGGCCTCGACTCCCTCAGACAAACCTCGGATCAGACCAAATGGATTCCCCAACACATCCAACCCGAGGACCAGCACATACATCTGCTTGATGGCCTGACACACACACACACACACACACAAAGACGTTCCATTTACACCTCACCAGGTTTCAGATGTTGACACCACAAAAAAACTGGTTAATTTCAATCAAGCAGCACTATCACTCTGTTGTTGAGAGTTGACTTGATGGACTTTTAAAAATTTAAAAATTCTGCGAACATTGGCTGTCTCCAAAATCACTCCCTATCCCCATTTTGTAGGGGTGTCCGAATTCTCCATGTACCCTATATAGTGCACTCAAAGTATCCCACAATGCACCGCAAAAAGTAGTGAGCATCGGATGTACCCTAGATGCAGCAATATAACCCATAATGCATTGCGAGACGTTTTGAAAATGACCTAAACTTAAAAAAATGACACGGCGGGAGTAATTAGAGACCGACTATGGCAATTTGGCATTATAAATGTAAGTACTTTTGACTTTTTGTGATGATTGTTGAATTTCATAATTAATTTTTTTAATACTTATATTTTATAATTAATTTTGACGGCGCCAACTCTAGTGTCCGAAATCTCGGCTGTTGCTGTTGAGTGCACTATAAGTGAGTGCACTATGAGGGGGGGTAGGGAGTAGGGGATAGGGAACGATCTCGGACACAGCCATTGTGATTCTGAGAACATTGTGATGTCTGGCATTAACTTGGCACATGTGCAGATCAGGATCTTCAGGGGGAAAAGGAGCCCCCCAAAAAATGAACATACCTATTTGCCGCGGTCGGTTGCTATTTACTCCCGCTGTGCCATTCCTTTTTTTAAGTTTAGGTCATTTTTAAATCGCAATGCATTATGGGTCATGTTGCTCCGTCTAGGGTACATCCGATGCTCACTACTTTTTGCGGTGCATTGTGGGATACTTTCAGTGCCCTATATAGGGTACATGGAGAATTCGGACACCCGTACAAAATGGTGTGCACCCCATATAGTGCACTATATGGAGGATAGGGAGCGATTTTGGACACAGCCATGGTTATGAATTTTGCGGCGCTACCTGTTTGGAGTAATGGCGGATTACTTCCCACTGGAGCTGCTGTGTGGTGCAGAACTCGAAGGTGAGCTCGAAGAAGGCTAACCTGGGATAAACCACAGAACAGTGAAATATAACGATTAGAATCACTGCCAAGGAGAGCTACTTCTTTACCAGCAAGATGGCTGGTAAAGAGAAGAGAAGAAGAAGCTCAAGACACATCTCTTTGATCTAGCTTATAACTAGGATGTTACCGTCATTGGTACATCAGCCCACTGTATTTGTTTGCGTGTGTGTCTGTGTGTCCATGGTTGAGTGTGTGCCAGTTTGTTTGGGTTGAGAGGCTGTGGGCAACATTCTGTTCAATGTTCTGTTTCTGTAAAGCACTTTGTGTTGCTCTGCATGAAAAGTGCTATACAAATAAATCAAGTTTGAGTTTCAGTTTGAAAGGGAGGAAATGTGCTCAACATCACAAAATCCCACATCGGTGACGTCCCCACTAAACATATTTATATAATTTTTCTATTGGTTTATTTTCCCTGGTCGGTGCCCAAATGTATGCACAAGCTCACTTTTGTTCAAGTAATTATAGCACCTTCTTCAAATCTTATAAACTTGGTTTCACTTTTATAATATCACAGTGTTTGGCTGCTATATGATATATTTGACTGAAATTGAAGGAACAGCCAATGATTTAGAAAAGGAAAGTCTTATTA
>OMKY01251570.1:0-10233 GCA_900302395.1 Bregmaceros cantori | reverse complement strand
GCGCCGCGGTCTCAATCTGATTTAATGATTCTGAATTCATCCATCATCAAACCAAATAGCAGAGCATTCACATGTTTCCTGGCTTACCAGCAGGGATTGAAAACGAAATCATTTTCTAAAAAGTTCCGTTCTGAACGGTTCAGGCACGCCTATGTTTAACGTTTTCGTTCTTGGAACCGTTCCGCCACCGAAATATCGGCCCTGAACCGGTTCGGAACACAAAAATTGTGTTCGCTCTTAAAGTTCCTTAAATTGTGCAATATTACGTTTAGATATAGTTTAACAAAAAAATATTTGGTGGACTTTCAAATTTCCGTGTAACTGTATTAACGCCATTACATTCGCTTCCTCGTCTGTCCACAAGATGGAGCCCCAGATGCATGGGGCTTGACGACTGACAGTGAAAGTTGGATGGAGGCACAACTGGAAATAGTCTCCCAGACATAGGATATGTTTAAATATATGGAGAACAGAAAAAAAACGTTTTTAACCGGTTTTGTAGATTTCATAATGTTCCGTTTCTGTTCCGGAACAGTTGAAGAAATCTTTTTTCGTTTCCGTTTCCGTTCCTCATAAAATTCCGTAAAATTCTGTTCGTTTTCGGTTTTCGTTTTCGTTCCTTGAACCGGTTCGGAGCCCTGGTTTTTAGACTATGCCTATAGGGTTTAATATATCAATACTTCATTTACTACATCCATGGCTAAGCTAAGATAGCTAGAGCAAATCACATGACAACTATGTGGATAACAGGAACTAATGATCACTTATAAGTGTGAGACATTCCATGACGTCATACCAGGGACCTGTCAGGGTAAAGTAGGCATGACATTCTTTAGAGGCTAGGTTTTGGTTGAGGGTTAAGGGTTACGAAGAGTTTGAGGGTTAGGCAGAATGTCAACCCGGACTGGCCTGGCCTGGACTTAAATATGGAAATGCCAGTGAGGGAATCCAATATGGAAATGTAGCAAACATCATTCCATTAACCTCTGACACACCCCTTTGACTGGATCACACTGGGTCTCACACTGATCTATAACAACACACACACACACACACACACACACACACACACTGATCTATAACAACACACTCACACACAGACACCCACAGACACAAACACACACAGATCTATAACAACACACACACACACACAGAACACTCTCCCAGACACACACTCACTGATCTATAACCAACATACACAACACCCACATACTCGCACATAACACGTATGGTACAGACCAACATACATCCATGTAGATGTACACTCTCACTTTTTCAGTAGACACAGACACTCAGACTCGCCAATCTCTCTCCCTGTCCTTATGTGTCCTTTCTGTCCATCTCATTACCTCTATTTCTCTCTCAATCTCTCTATTTCTCCCTGTGTCTTCCCCTCTCTATCTTTTTTGTTATCATTCATATCAAATCTGTCTGTCTGTGTGTCTCTCTCTCTCTCTCTGATTCTACTTTACCAGCTTCTCCCTACTTCAAGTTCACCAAACTCCCAGAAAATAGAAATGGCCCTTCAACAACAACAACAACAAACAACAACAAACAACAGCATCAACACCAACACTAATAATAATAGTGATATATGTTTATTTTTACTATGGAGCCAGGGGTAGGGAAAGTCTTTATGACCATGACAGGTGACAAATCTCCTGACAGAACCGGAGCAGGTGGACTCACACACACATGCGCGTGTTCACACACACACGCACCACCCCACATGCATACTGTAGATACACACATACTGACATACACAGAAACAGACTTGCTATCTGCAACATATACGCGCACAGAAAACATCTTTCTTTCTTCCATAAACATATACACACGTGCACACATGCACAAAATCTTTCCCCCACAAATACACACAGACACACATAAACACACATTAGCACCGCCCACACATTTGGCAAAACACTTTACAACCGACCAAAATATCTGAACGCAAACCAACTGTCGGTGGAAAGAACGTGTCTCCCTGTCATCGCCCGACTCCTGAACAGCAACTGGCATCCCGCAGTTTTAATCTCCTGTATCTTTTGGACAGGATTTGATCATGTTGTAGGATTTAATAATTACTATTTACTCTGATGGTGCAGTCAGACGCACAACAGAAGAACTAATTAAAATTGTAGACGGCACTCAATGCCAGTAGGTGCCAGGAATGAATTTGTAGCCTCATTGTGCAGGATTCTTGCCTGTGCGGCCACAACGGTTGCTTCTGTGTCTAATTGCCTATGTGTACATATACATGCATGTTTTAAATGTGTTATGATAATATGTTGATGTATATATCTGTTTTTGTATTTTTTTTCTTAGTTTTTTGCATTTCTATGTTTTGCGAAACAGTTTCTTCCCATGCGCGGTGATGCCATTGAACACAGAGGGTACCCCTGCTTGATATGTTGACATGTTACTTTCCTTTTCATTTATCATTCATCATTCTTGCTCATTACCTTGATTTTGGGAGAGTTGTTTCATGTCCAACTAAAATATGTGTGTGTGCTGCTGTCCTGTATATGCAATATGGTAAATTAAACTGAATCTTGAATCTTGAAATTTCCAAGATTCGACCAGGGTTACTAAAACACAATATTTGCGTCGTCATTAACAGCTGTTCAGCCTGCATTTTAAATGTATACAGTTAATGGAAGTGCTGTGGAAAACTCGTTCTTCTCTCCCTGGAGCTTTAAATCCCTCTCATGTCCTGACTTACTGCATGGCTAGAGAGTGGGATTTTTGCTCGATTTGAAAGCGGTATATGGTGGGTGAAATGTAGCTTACGTGCACCCTCTAGAGGGACAATACACTTAGGTAGGGGTGGACTGTGGGGTTTCTTTAAAATTATTTCCCAAAAATGTTTAGATTTAACACAAAACGTATATTTCCAAAACCTTATGCTCCACAGTGTTTAGCCAACTATGCTCTCTTAGTCATGAGTTGTTAACACAATGATAATGTGCACGTGTATCTTATTGGGTTGCAGATTGACTGTGTTGCGGTGTTCGCGTCATATACGCTGTACGTCTTAATTAACCATGATTCAGATCACGCTTTGGAAATAAACCTTGCTTTGTGTTAAATATATTCCAAAAAGCCTTTCGCTCAGCGCCATATGCTCAACCCCAGAACTCTTATCAGGTCTGGGAAGCCAAACTTGGATCTTGTGACATGCCTGTACCATTTTAGTTTTCATTTTTTGACTGTGATTAATAGATCTTCACATGTTCCAATGGCTTGTTTTATTCTGGTTTTCACTTACTCGTTGATTGTGTGTTCTCTACACAAGATACCAAGGAGCCTGCGGAAACATCTCTGTCACCGAGAAGCGGCGAAGCGGATTGCATTACACTGGGTTTCCACCAATGAATGTGAAGCGCTGCGCAACGCAATTGAAGATGAACCTGGGAACGGCTGCAGAGACGTTGGGATGCAGCTTAGAAGAGTGGACCGGCCTAATCTGCCAACATGAAACACAGGATGGATAAGCATGTTGGATGTCAGGTCCAGCCGCACTGTTACCAGATTCAAAACCTCAAGGATTTGAAACGGGTAAATAAATCTGGGAGATAATTTCTTGGGAGTGCCAGAAAGAGTTACATCTTTAGACCTAAGTCAAACTTTCTGACCAGGCTTGTACGCGGGAGCTTGTCGGCGTTTACGGTTCGCCTTGCGACTGGACCTGCGATTAGACCGGCCCATAGCAGCCCTGACCCTCCACCAAATTCCCCGGGCCCTTCTGATGATTCAGAGACTCCAGACGGTCCTGAAGGACTGTGGAGAAATGGTTGGCTGGTACCCAACCGCGGCCTCGAACGCTGAGAAGCCGGTGGAGTTGGTCATTCACCCTCATCATCAAAGTAACGGGAAATGTGAACGGGCAAACCAGACTATGGACACTTTGCCATCCAATGACCCGTAGCTCCGCAAAACAGGCAGTGTGGAGTTGGACGAGATTGGCCCCATGCAGTTCCTAGTTCCATGGGTTCTACCTCTGCCTAAGGTGAATCCCGTAGCAGCACTTCGCCCGACGGGGTGACTCGCAGACATAACGTGAGTAACGTGCTTTTCGAATTTCTCACTCTCCACCCGAATTGCCAGGTTGACCAAATCATCAAAAGACTCCGGGTAATGATTGACCAACCCCTGACAGACAGTCCCATTAAGCCCCTTGTTAAACATTGTTCGCCTAGAAACTTTGGTAATGGAGCAGGCGTTGGCAGCCACTTGAAAATCCACAGCGTATTGGGAAACCGACTTTGTTCCCTGCGTAACCCCCCCTTAGCCTTAGCCAAACTGCGTCGTCCTCGTGATCACGATTGCCATACACGCTCAAGAAGTGTCTACGAAACACAGCATAGCTCGAGGCGACTTGTGGCGCGTTCTTCATGGAAGATGTAGCCCATTTTAGTGCAGGTCCCTTCAAAGCCGAGGTTACAAATGCTACCCGGGTGAGAAATCGTTTAGGTTGTAATTCAAAATGCACCTCACATTGGCGGCGCGGGGTGATGGCGAGAAAGTCGTCACCCCCCTGAGGCTCTCCATGGAATGAGGAAACGGGAGCCATTCTTGGCTCGGAACTTGTAGCGAAAATACCACCCTCACATACTGCGTTACGGAGGCGCAGCTCCTGTTATTGGGTAGTTAATTTGTCTACCTTGGAACGGAGAGCCATGGTCTGATAATCAAAATATATAAATTTGCGTTGAAAATCAAATTTATATATTTGCTGCGCACTCCGCGGGTGCGTGGGCTGCGTTGCGTGGGTTGCATGGTGGGGCATGCGCCGATGGTTGCAACACATTTTTTTTTTTTTTGCGTTGCGGTGTGCACATTCGTTAGATTAAACCCGGTGTTAGGGCGGGGTGGCCTATCCACAAAAATGTTTGAATCTTTTTTCATAGGCATGTAACACACATATACTCTTCAATAGGGGATTTTGGAGGACCACGACACATGCAGACAAACAGATGAATCTGCACCTTTGCCGAGTGGTAGATAGACATACATAGAAGCATACACGCTTACATATGTGTGTGCAATTGTTGCAATTGTTAAGAATGTAATGTGTTTGACCATGTCTGCTTTGACCTGGAACCGCATCCCGGCGGCTTAAAGACATTGACGTGTTATATTTGAGTTCAATAGAAAGTATATTACAATTAATAATATCCAATGTGTTAAGAGCAGCAATCATACTTCTAGATGTTGTATAAGAACTTGTGGCAGCACTAACTGGCTGGATGCATACGAGCATGAATGGAAGCCTGCACAATTATAAACAGCACTGCAGGGTGAAGTAAATATATTGAGTAGATGCTATAAATTATAATGCATGGAAAACTTGGAATTATACACCTGCTAACATCTAGCCAAGCACAATTTGGCCGGGTCCCAACATCTCTCAGTATAGACTTTTCTCATAAGATGGAATTAGACACTTTGCCGTCACCAGTGTTTTAAAATCATTGCAAGTCTAACTTACGAATCTGTAGAAATAGGCTGCAGATACATAACAGTAAGTACATATGTATATCATGTTCTGAATTCTGGAACAAAACGTTTTCTGGGAGGACCGCAAAATTCCCACTTAGGGCAAATATTGTAAAGCAGTCACAAAACGACCTGAATAAAATTAAATGGTCTACCATGAACCCCCATGCCCACTATAAAATGATTTTTGAGTCACCTCAACTTGAAAGGAAAACGCCACCGAAGTTTCAAACGGAAACATGTTCATACCTGATCTTAGCCAAGACAAAGCATACCCATTTGGCTTCAGTGTGTGCAATCGCACTGTGCAAAGTTTAATTACGTTTTCTTACGTGTGCTGACAAAGTACTGCTATGTGCCGGAGTGAGTGCATGCACAGAGGCAAACGAGGTATGTATATGGACTCAGCTAAGATGAGGGAAGAGCATATTTCAGTATACATTTTCTGCAATGTCTTCCCTTAATATTTTAAAGCAGAGTGTGTGCGTGTGTGGAATTCTCTGCGTGTGTTTGTGTATGTTTGTTTTTCCATCCAACACTTTCCCTGTTCTATTTCCATCGTACAGTGAGTCACTACAGTATAAACTTTACAGTTGCTCATAAACGTGTGGAGGTAAATAAAAAAAACAATCCAACAAGATGCAGATATGAATGTAAGACAATCCGTTCTCCACGTGGACTGGCACCGCCCACAGCATTCTGATGATGTCATGCTCACCAACAAGGCACTACTAAGTGCAAGGTTGAGTCCGAATACATTTATTTTAAGCGTCCCGCGCAGGGTGTTTGCATGTGATGTTTGTACAGGGGCTTAAGCAACATGACATGAATAGTGAATATTTCACTATTTCAAAATACGTTTAACACCAAATACTTTAAATACCAAACTAAACACTATACATATCTATATATACACAATATCAGGATTATCAGCTGTAGGCCTAGGTCTTTGAAAGGATGTGTACAACGACATGTTTAATGGTATGTACCGAGGAGGCATTCGACTGGGAGACTTGATAATTCATTAGCCCACCACCAAGATTGGATATGTTACTTTTTAAACATAATCCCTTACAGTTACAAGTTACTCATTACAAATGTGTAATCAGTAATCCCACTACCCCATTTTAAAGATAATGGAGGGATACAATAAATTTAATTGCTTTTAGATTACATTTAAGGCAGCCCTAACACATCAAGCCAATAATTCCTTGCATTCCGAATTTTAAATTATATTTTCACAGACAATGATAACGCGCACACACAACAGTAAGGGTTGAAGCCCATCAACCGACATGGTAGAGACAACAGGACAATTGATGAGCAGGGGTCAGACTGGTTGGTCTGGGCAACATGTACATTCAACATGAACCAGACTGACTGGAACAGATATGGAGGATCTGCGCTGTTGGAGGTTAATGCATCGGTTGGCTCGAGATGAGTTGGCCTGTGATGTACGTCATTCATACTGTACAAGTAGATGGAAGAGATCAAACCAACATAACATTGTTGGTAGGTATATTATTAGGTATATGGGAATCAGGATCAGCGGATTATAAAATTGTAAGATTGAGGCTATGGCCATCACTAGATATATGTAGGAATGGCGTCCATGGAGACTATGGCGAACGCTCGATATAGGTAGGAATAGCGGCCATACCCGTGAATGAGAGCACCCACTCCCGAAGAAGTAAAAGTTTAAAAGGGGGTAGGGCTGGTGGGTACGTAACAGACACAGCGTCAGAGTGCCTCGCAAATTGGCCAAATCAGAACCGATGCGTGGTTTGATTTGATTGGAGCTGAATGAGCATGGGGCATGTGCGCGTGATCACGTGCCCGAAATTACTGTACGTATAAATACTTCATTCAGTGTAAAATAGATCTCTCTAAATGTGACCAAAGTCACCTCTGCTGTAGATCAATCACTAACATCACAATGACAAACCTAGGACATGTCCTCACCCAAATTAGGGTCTGAGTTGTGTCGTATTTTGCCCCCACACACCAGAAAACTGTGTCATTTATGGTGTCACAATTCCTCTTTTACTTGTTGTTTGCGAGGGAACAAGGTTGTACGAAGACAGAACTAGCCTACTAGCAAGCTAACAAGTAGTCGAGCACTAGTGTGTCTGCTGTGACTGGAGTTTATTGGATAATCTGACTCCGAGTACTCATGTCAGCGGATTTCTTGCTAGTCATGTTCTGGGACAGGGCGATGGGTCTCTTTTGACGCTCACCGAACTACTTATATCCCTGAAGCGCAAAGAGTTGTGGATGTAATGGTTTTGCGCGCTCGCCGCATTTACTCCATCCGTCTTGTGGGGCCTCCGTTTCGCCATATCCGCTATGACATCACAGTCATTGGTAGTGACTGAGGTTCACTGACTTGTGATGCCATATAGCAATCACTCATAAAAACCACATTTGTGTACTGCTTAGTCAAGTGTCGATCGCTGTTAAACGACATGAAGAAGAACAACAACAGCCACCAGGAGCAAAGACAACATGGCCAATATATAATACTAAATTTGTGTATTGTCACCGCATGATCTGTTTCTATCGTACTGCTTGATTGATTGATTGATTGATTTGAATTTTGATAAAGTTTTGATTTGATTTGTATAGCGTTTTGTGTGTGGTTATACCGCAGCTCCCCCTGGTGGTCATTTTACACTGACATATAGAGTACATACTTAAAGCACAGGACTATGCGTGATCCATAGTGATAGCAGCGTCCCACTACACTCCACAGACCCCCGCCCACCTGACCCTGCCCCACAGTATAAGGTTTCTGTTCCGGTACAGTTGAAGACCGTTTCGTTTTTGTTTCCACTCCTCGTACAATTTCCGTAAATATCAGTTTGTTTCCGGTTTTCGTTCCTTGAAGCGGTATCATCGGCAGCAGATGGCAGTAGTTGTATTTGCCCCCTATGTAATGAACGTGAATGGTAAGTAATACCACTTAACCATACGTATACGCTCACTTCCCCATACGTGATGCCAGCAAATCAGCTGTCGCCGAGCTGTGACGTCATGTGCAACAGCCCTATTGGCAGCAATCATACACGGCCTCTTCCTGGTCCTGTCAAGGAACAGGTCTTGGATAGGGGTTAGTGGGGCACCGATTATTCTCTCACCAGCTCTTGCAACACGCTGGTTCGCACTAGCTGTGCACTAGCACTGCCTTCTTGATCAACAGGAAACGCAGTCAAGACGTGGTGGAACTTCAGTCCCGGATGGACCCCTTTCATTGCAAAGTGGATTAGAAAGCCCTCCCGTAAAAAACCCAGAGGGTGAAAGGTCGTCACGACACATGGAGCGTGCAGTGTGAGTGGCAGGAAGAAGGAGGGGTTGTGGTGGTGTGTAATATGCATGGCAGCATGAGGGTGGATCTGCTGTGACTGTCCCAGAGTGTGTGTGTGCGTGTGTGTGTGTGTGTGTGTAGTGAGACCTGTGCATGAGTGTGTGATTGTGTAAGGTTTGTTTAGCGAGGCCAGTGTATGAGTGTGTGACTGTGTAAGGTTTGTGTAGTGAGGCCAGTGTATGAGTGTGTGATTGTGTAAGGTTTGTGTAGTGAGGCCAGTGTATGAGTGTGTGATTGTGTAAGGTTTGTGTAGTGAGGCCAGTGTATGAGTGTGTGACTGTGTAAGGTTTGTGTAGTGAGGCCAGTGTATGAGTGTGTGACTGTGTAAGGTTTGTGTAGTGAGGCCAGTGTATGAGTGTGTGACTGTGTAAGGTTTGTGTAGTGAGGCCAGTGTATGAGTGTGTGATTGTGTAAGGTTTGTGTAGTGAGGCCAGTGTATGAGTGTGTGATTGTGTAAGGTTTGTGTAGTGAGGCCAGTGTATGAGTGTGTGATTGTGTAAGGTTTGTGTAGTGAGGCCAGTGTATGAGTGTGTGATTGTGTAAGGTTTGTGTAGTGAGGCCAGTGTATGAGTGTGTGATTGTGTAATGTTTTTTTAGTGAGGCCTGTGTTGTAATGTTTGTGTAGTGAGGCCAGTGTATGAGTGTGTGATTGTGTAAGGTTTGTGTAGTGAGGCCAGTGTATGAGTGTGTGATTGTGTAAGGTTTGTGTAGTGAGGCCAGTGTATGAGTGTGTGAATGTGCAATGTTTGTGTAGTGAGGCCAGTGTATGAGTGTGTGATTGTGTAATGTGTGATCTTATGTATGCATGTTAATCATATGCACATATGTGGTGACACATGCTCTTGGTGCATATTGGTGTGTGTGTGTGTGTGTGTGTGTGTGTGTTATTTCATGTGGGGCTATTGCTTTTTGTAATGTAATTACTGTAATCATATTACAGCCAAACAGACAGAGAGACAGACAGACAGACAGTCAGACAGACAGACAGACAGACAGACAGACAGACAGACAGACAGACAGAGAGAGAGTCAGGTGTTAACGATCACGTGGGTCTCAACATTGGCAAGGGAACTATATTAAACTGCCATGAATTTCCCTTGCCAGGGTTGGCATAGGAAGAACTAACTTTTCAGCTTAGGAGCATTATTTATCATCACTTCTGCACATCGTAGGCATGCTGGTGCTGGAGAAGCTGCTGTGAGTGTGACAAGTATTATTATTGTTTTTTTGTTTTTTTTGGGCGCAAGCGCTGTTTTTGCATTCTTTTTATTGAGGGATAGTGACAGGATTACATTGGAAACTGGGATAAAGAGTCGGAGACCTATGGTCCAGGGGGCGATAGGCCAGGGGGCGCTAGCCACTCTGCC
>OMKY01251566.1:13739-29105 GCA_900302395.1 Bregmaceros cantori | reverse complement strand
GAGAATGGGGGAAGGTAGCCCGGTACAGGATCACTCCGGGATGGGGGAAGAATGGGGGGAGGTAGCCGGTACGTGATCACTCCAGGGTGGCGGGAGAATGGGTTGGGAGAGTGGGGGAAGGTAGCCGGCACAGGATCACCCGGGCAGGGTGGGGGGGAGAATGGAGGAAGGTAGCCGGCACAGGCCGTTATAATATTATTGCCATCACCGTGTCTGGAGTCGGATCGCGCCGGGCCGGGGGTGGATCTGATGGGGAGGAGAGGGCAGGTCTTAAGCGGGTACCACCCCGGGAGGGGGTGGGGGAATGCTCTCTAACCTCACTGAACAAGTACCCGCTTTCTTCTACATAAGACATTTTTAAACAAATCTGTATTTTATATACGAGTCTATAGAAAGATCAGTTTGAGATTTTGCCAAACTCGCAAGTCGCAACACACATATTATGTACGAGGAACCATAATAAAGATCGCGGTCTCTGTTATCTTTTCTGGAAACTCGTTCGCCCGTTACGTTGATGGCGAGTAGAGGAGGCGTGCAGGTGCACCCGGGCGGGGAGTCGAGGACCCCCACTGGGTGGCCAGTGTGTCGACATCGGGCACAATGCAGCGGTGGTCCGTGCGCTCGGTAGCCCCCGGGATGAATGAACGTTGGGGGAGGCGCGTTGTGGCGCCACGGCATTTAGAATGTGTGTAACAGTGCTAATGGTTTTATGTTGCAATGTTTAAGTATTCATTCACATTGATCATGGCTTCATATTGTATGTATTTTTTTTAATTATGTGTTTATTTATACATTGAGCACGGCTTCATGGCCATGCCTTCATGTACATATTTTACTTATAAATTATGTGTTTTTATCTTCGTGTACATCGACCATTCATGTTGTAATGTGTGTATTGATTCATACATACATTGACCATGCCTTCATGTACATTGACCATGGCTTCTTGTTGTAACGTGTGAGTATATTCATTCATTGAGCATGGCTTCATACATCTCTTCTGCTTGCGCACGTCGACGTTAGCATGCTAGTGATAACCGCGACATTGGTTAGCCTTTGCGATGGGCCAGTCGCGAACGACTAGAGCGTGCATGTTGAATATACGTTTTAGAGTTAATATTGGTCATTAATAATTAACTATTAAGTCAATATTATCCCGTGGTTGTCAGCCGATGCCTGTTGTTTACTTTACCATTATTGAAGTTTGTAGACATTCTGACAAGCAATGTGGTCATATTTTTGCAAAATTGAAAACCACGTATTTACTATTTTATAGTTTTTTTTTTTTTTTTTAATTCAAAGTAATTTTTTTGACGCCAGCGCTGTTTTTCAAGAGATGGTGACAGGATTGAATCTGAACCCGGGATGAAGAGTTTGTGGAAGACGACAATTCAGAAAATACTGTGAAGGGATTAGAACCCGCAGCACTGCTCGAGCTATGGCCTGGGGGGGCCGTGCTCTATCACCACTCTGCCACGTGCCCCCTCATATATTGTATAAAAAGCACATAGACATATATATGAATGACTGTTAAATGCATGTAAAATGGCAAACTTATCTAGATCCCATTACACCAACCCGAAACAATACACCATAGATATACGTCTACAAACATTGTAGAAAGTTAAATGTTAGAAGTGTGAAGCGTTCATTGATGAGCGAGAGGGATTGTCATGGTCAAGTAAATAACACAACTATTAACATCAAATATATTATCATATCATAACCGATTACAATATAATGTAATATACCGGCTATGGGATTTAAAATAAGAACTTACAAGTGTTATTAAGTAAGCTATTATCTTCCAGAATTTTTTTTGTTATCCACATGTTTGTGAAGACCCTTTGACCGGCAGATTTGCTTTGAAAATATTATGAAATATGTCTCCAGATACGCGTTGTTTTATATGAAGCGAACCCCCCATCATCAGTTTGCATGCTAGCCGTGCGAGCGCCGCCCTGCGTGTCTCTGGCCGATGTGATGAAGTGCACGTGAGTGGCGGGAGACGGTGCGGCACGCGGGCCCGGCCCCGCCCACTGGCTATTGCACCGCCCACCACTGGAGGTCATTTCATGGAAAATGAAAAGTGAAAGTAAAATCTATAAATACGAAGTACAAAAACACACAATTTATTTATCATTCATTTGTTATTATTAATAGTAAAAAACACATAATTTAATGAAATTATCTGCAACTTTGGCCTATTGGTGGCGCTATAGAGTTGGGGCTGGAGACCTGGAAATTGCTGTTGGCAATGCTGAGATTGACTAGAATGAGTGTGCCAATTTTCAGCATTTTCCTACATAGGATTCTATGGGCTGCCATAGGAATCCATTCAGAGTATAATAATAATGATAATAATAATAAGACAGACAGACAGACAGACAGACGAAAACAATAGATGCCTTCGCTGCTTGGCCCCCAATTATTTCTTCTTTGTATATTAAATCTTTTATTACAATGATCCTTGTATCATTCAGAATACTCATTGATCCTAAAAGTGTAATTATGTACATTCTGCAGAGGGTGAATGGCTCCGAGCTGGTGGAGCTTGTATATGAACATACTGTTAAGAGTACTCCAGGGTGAATGACGCTCTGTGTAAAGGTGTTCTAAAGTGATGGCTGCTGGAGCCCAGCGGACGAGTAGCTGGGTGGGGAGTCCTATGCAAGTCTGATAGCTGCCGGCAGGACCAATTTCCTATGGCACGCTGTGCTATTTATTATTAATATTATTAAAGCTGCAACCATTTAAGCGACAAGATAAGAAATTATTTCCGGACATTAGCAGCTATTTTTGTTTTCCTTTTTTTTGTGAATGCTCAAGTACCATCAAATCTATGTAGAACTGTAGACCAATGGGGGTGGTGTCGGCAAAAAAAACAAAACAAGAAGGATTACATTTCTTGGTGATTAACGATTATTGCATTAGTTGTAGTTTAATTTCGTAATCTATTAATCGACTAATCGCTTGACCCCTCGCCCCCTCAATTGCCATTCTTAATCCTGGCACGCACAAAGGAAGTAGTGGCTTCCTCCTCTGCCTTCACTGCTGGTGCAAACCTGTTGCATCAACTCTGACTAGGGTTGTACGATGCTGCTTGAGAATACAAATTTAGATTTTTATCTCAATTTCATATTCAAGTTTGTTTTTGAAGGACATAAAAACTAACATTCCAATCATAAGTATAATAACATGCTTGAAAATATGCGTTATTTTCAGTTTTTATTTTTTGCTATAAGTGGTTGAAATTACTTTATTTTGTAGGCTAAGGCTGAATGATGAATAACAATAGTTGATAAACTGCACATGTGGCCATGTGGTTGTTGCGTGATTATTGCACTTCAAATCTGAAAGCCGTGAAGTCTGAAAGTGAAAGTGAAAGTGCTGCATTTTGAGCTTGGTGGGCATACACAGTGAGCCTACAGCTTCACTGTAAATGTGTTTGTTCATCGTGTTAGTGAATATGAATACAAAGTATTTATTTTTTTAGAAAAAAAAAGAAACTGCTATGTCAGATAGACATTAAATAGAAGGTGTGCATTGTCAAATGGTGTTTCTAAATCTAAAAGCCGTGAAGTCTTGTCTTTGCCCGAACGCTGAAAGTGAAAATGCTGCATTTTGACGCTTGGTAGAAAAAAGAAACAGCCGAAATAAGAAACTGCTATGTCACATACACATTAAATAGAAGGTGTGCATTGTAAAAAAAATGCAAATGAAACATACTCAATTTTAAGTTCGTTTTACTAATAAAGTGCAGTTAAAAATATATATTTGTATCTCCCCACTCCCTAACAAAAAAACCGCAACTACAAAACCACAATATATCGCAATTGTGGAAAAAACTAAATTTTAAATTTGGAGCAAAACAGCTCTAATGTAGGCTTTTATATCGACAGACATATCGCCTCTTGTTCTGATTCTTGGGTCTTTTTACCATTCCCTTGCAGGTCACCCACTACAAACAGTACCCTCCCAACACCAGCAAAGTCTACTCCTACTTCGAGTGCCGTGAAACCAAGACAGAGTCGACGAAGAACAGACGCGTCAAATATGACAAGACGGTGTTCTACGGGCTGCAGTACATTCTTCACAAGTACCTCAAAGGTAAGATCTATGGCTGAGCATACGATGAGGAGGAACAGGCGGCGGCTTTAACATAGCCTGGCAAGCTGGAACAAATGACTCGTCCACGCATCACAGATGCAACTAGAACGATCATTTGGTCTGGATAGAGCAGGCTCGAAGAATGTGTCAATTAAATTAAGTTATCAAATCATAGCGCAGTTTGTGTGACGAATGGCATGGAGGCCCATGGCTTGCTTCGAACAAGGCCCGTCTTAACGGGGCGCTGATTGGCCCGCCTGATTTTGGGCGACTTATCTAATTTCTCTGCCTGGTTGGTCCAGACCCACTGGACCGTCTAGTCGTGTGCGATGCGTGGGCGATTTGTTGGGTCTGGCTTGCCAGACTAGCTCTAGCATACAATATCAAGAAATGGCTAAAAGAAACCCAAACCTGCAGTCACTCGTCTCATCCATTCCATTTGCACAAGAGTTCAGGATCTTGGCTTAATCCAGGCTTTGCCCAATCGGGTACCAGCGGCAAATGCTGCTCTTTCACATTTGGTAACGGGTGCGCTGGAGCTAGCCTGCAACCAAGCAGGCTAACTTAAGTTTATGCTTACGTGGATTAGGCTTGTACAACATCGTCACAGACTCGGAAATCTGTCGTCCTTTTTTTCATTAATCCTCGTTAAAAACCGGGTCAAAGAAACGTCTTTTTAAAAACATCTGGCAAATCTAAAACATACTAACATAATCTGTTAATACAGTGGCTTGCATAAGTATTCACCCCCCTGGATAGTTTTCATGTTTTGTTGCCTCACACGCTGGAATCAAAATTCATTGCTTGAAGTTTTGCATCATTGTTTTAACAAAACATGGCAACAACTTTGAACAAGTGATTTTTTTTAGATATATAAGAGTTTTTATTTTGAAGCAAATAAAAATAAAGTACAATAACGGAAAACTACAGAGTGCATAATTATTCACCCCCCTAAAATCAGTACTTTGTAGAGCCACTTTTTGCAGAAATTACAGCTGCAATTCACTTTGTATAAGTCTCTATAAGCTTGTCACATTGTGCCATTGGGATTTTTGCCCATTTCTCAACGCAAAACTGCTCCAGCTCCTTTGTGTTGGATGGTTTTCATTTGTGAACAGCAGGCTTCAAATCTGAACAAAGATTCTCAGTTTTCAAAGTGTTGCTTTATCAGTATGGTTTGGGTCATTGTCCTGATGGAAGGTGAACCTCCGCCCCACTCGTTCCCTTAACTCGGACCAGTTTCCCAGTCCCAGCTGCTGAAAATCATCCCCATAACGTAATGATCCTACCACCATGTTTCACGGTGGGGATGGTGTTGTTGGGGTGATGTGTTGTGTTGGACTTGCGCCAAACATAGTGTTCTCCTTGGTAGGCAAAAAGTTTAATTTTATTCTCATCTGACCATAGCACCTTCCACAATACATTTAGGGAGTCACGCAGATACCTTTTGGCAAACTCAAAACGTGCCTTCTTGTTTCCGACAGTAAGTAATGGCTTTTTTTCTGGCCACTCCAGAAAGTCAAGTTCTATGGCGTGTATGGCTTGTTGTTGTCCTATGGACTGATACTGCTCTCTCTGATGTGGAACTCTGCAACTCCATCAGGTTTACCTGTGGTCTCTGGGTGTATGTTATGCTACTGCGTCAACTATGTATCTTGATCAATAGTGATCAATCATTGATGTGTTTTTAATCAAGTTTATTATTAACACATGCCATTCTCCAGGTAAGGTGGTCACTCCAGAGAAGATACAAGAAGCCAAAGAGGTCTACAGAGAACACTTCCAGGATGACGTCTTCAACGAGAAGGGCTGGAACTACATCCTGGAGGTAACTACATGCATACATACCATTGACTCTATATAAATATGGACGTTGCATTCGCTTCAGCCGGCGTGCCGACTTCCGTGTGCTTCTGCTAGTCGAGTGGGCGGAGTCGACTACCAAAAGCACAGAGCCTATGGGATTTACAATAGAAATCTACCAATTTTAGCAGGCCGTTTAACCTATTTAAAGATTGTTTTTAATTGATGTTTTAATGTATATTGTCGGGATAATTAACGGTTCATTGTGTGTGTGTGTATGTGGGGGGGGCATAATTTCACAAACGCGTCAGATTTGGAGTTGATATTTTTTATTTCGGCTCCCATAGGATCCCATTCATTCTGACTCTGTCGTTAGCGCCCCTAGCGGACGGTACCGCCAGAAGAAGTCACGTGTGGGGTCTCGCGCTCACTCATATACTGTATAGCTCTCTCTACCTCTCCTGGTACCGGATATATGGGTACTTTCAACAATGGTAGCACGCATTCGGCGGGCACAAAAAAAATGGATGAAAGCAATGGGATGACGTCATGCACGCTGCGTCTACTTTATATACAGTCTGATACATACACATTGGCTGTGTCCTTGATTGTTCCCTATTCCCTATATAGTGCACTATATGGGGCGCACACCATCTTGTAGGGGTGTCTGAACACTCCATGTAACCTATATAGTGCACTCGACGTATCCTACAAAGCACCGCGAAAAGTAGTGCGCATCAATGTACCCTAGTCCAGTGGTTCGCAAACTGTGGTACGTGGGATTACATCATAAAACCAAAGATTCTGACAAGCTGCTGAAGGGGGGGGGGGGAAAGACCCAGGTCTCCCGCGCGGTAGTCCAACGTGCTACAGACTATGCCACTTCAGCAATGGTTATACATGCCAGAATGTACATGATGGGAGTCACTGCTGCTATAGCAAGCAGGCTCACGCACCTTGGCAGATGATGGCAGGTTGTGAGATGCTTTATTTGCATATGCATTTATTTTCTTAAAGGTTATTAAATAAGTAAACAACTATTTGCAAATTGCATTTGTTAAAATAACATTCTTTGTAAATCATCTACAATTATTTAAATGATCTGAATCACAATTTGTATAATTTGTGGGAAAATAAATGGATATTAGTGTAAAATGAAATGTGTGTTCATGTCAACTAAATATGAATGCAAGTAGCGGTACTTCTAAATTTTAAAGAGGCGAAAGTTTTTGTTCAGGTTTTGTTCAGTGTACTTAACCTTCACTTTTACTAAGAAATGGAATGGAATACCACCTGAAGTAGTGATTTAAATTATTATTACATAATAAAATGTGTGTTTTATATATATATATATATCTATATAGATATAGATATGTCTTTTTACTATCTATTATCTAATGTGATGACAGAGAGAGAGAGATTCTGAGCAAGGAATGTAAGGTCCACGCATCACACGCGATTAGAACGACGCCGTCTATCTTGTTGGTGAATACAAACAACGCATTGAAAAAAATGCATTGTTTTTTTAAAAAAAAAAAGGTAAATGAAACATGCTCAGTTTTACGTTCATTTTACTAATGGAGTGCAGTTAAAAACGGGGGGGCTGACAATGAAAATTTGACTCGATGTTACTCACTTGGTGTGGTCACATATTCTTTTGGAGCAATGGTATGGCTGCATTCTCAATAGGTGTGTGCTGTCCCATTAAATAGACAAGTTCAAAAAAGTCCGAACACAGCGGCATAACGACACCGGAAGTCATATTCGGCCTAGAATTTTATCGGAACTACCTGCCGAACTTGTCTATTAAAAAAACAAAAAAAAAGCACAACTACAAAACCACAATATATGGCAATTTTTAATTTGTAGGAAAAGAACATGCAGATATACTGTGGTGGATATTTTACATTACAGCGCAACCACATAAACACACACACAGACACTCTTACACACAAGTGCTTTTCAGTCGCTCGCTTTTCAGTTGATACAAGTTTATCTGAAGGTGTCTGTGCTGTAGTTGCTACATGTCCTTGAAAATAAATTCAACGATTGTGTGTTATCATACCAATGCACTACCGTCATGAAAGTCAAATTTTAATTACATGCTGTCTCACAGAACGTCTTGTGGCCAAGCTTACTTGTCCTTCAACGTGTCAGTGTGGAATGATCTACCTGCGGAAATCGAGTAGCTCATCGTTGAAACGACTAAATAAAAATTATTTAAAGAAAACACCTTCTGTACCATCAAACATGTGAGCACCTATGACCCCACCTCACGCCTCACCAGAGAAAAGTATGGGGATTTCTTACTTGAGTAAGAGTAAAATACATTTGTAAAAAACAACTTGAGTAAGACTACAAAGTACTGATCCAAATATCTACTCGAGTAAAGTAAAAACTACAAAGTATTTTTGAAAGTAAAAAATACTCTAAAATGTTAACTGCTACTGTACTCTGGGCATTACCAAGCATTGCCCCCTACTGACTCATTCACGCTATACATGTAGTCCTAACATGTCGTTGCAGAAAAAAAATAATAACGACCCTGTTTTGTTAAAAGTAAGGAGTAGAAGTACTGATATTTTTGTTAAAATTCTGAGTTGAAACAATGTACTCACAGAAAAAAGTACTCCTAAAATTACAGATACTTGAAAATGCTACTTACTTCCTTACCATAAAGGAGTTTTTATTTCAAATTTGTATTTCCTTGTCTTCTTGCCTTTTAAATCATGTGGACAGCCAGGTGGAATATAGCAGTTGTACCAAGTCTGTTTTACAAGCATCTTTTGCATTTTTTGATGTACTCATGGATTTGTGCTTGATTGTCCTAAAATAAAACTCCATTCCTTTATTTTTTGTAAGAACTCTGTAGACGTAACTGGAAAGACTCAGAAAAGCCAGATTAAGCCAAACTTTGTTATAAGGCGAGAACTCGGGTGGACTGAAACGAACCAAAAAAAACAACACTGGACCAAAAAGGCCAGTACAGTAACCACCTTATCTATTTTCAATGGGTCAACTGTTGCTGCCCCCGTGTGACCAAGTCAGCTGACCTATCATGTGACCTTTATCGCAGCCACTCCCTCTCTGCGCGGCCTGTCGTCGACCCCTCAACCCAGCCTTGTCTCTCACTTCGCTCCGGTTCACTCCTCCTCCTTCGCTCGTTCCAAAAATTCATACAGCGAGAGGTTTTCATGTCATTACGACACAGGAGAAACATTACTGTCATAGCAACCTCGTCAGTTTGTGCTTTTGAACCAGAATCTGTATTAAAGTTGAGGTGACATCTAAAATGATGTTTTAAAAGGTTTTTTTTTTTTCATTTATACTCAGTCAAGGTAGACCATTTAAAACTGTGTTCTTGCCGTTTTGTGGTTGCTTTACAATATTTGCCTAAAGTAGACACAAATGGCGTTACCCCAACTTTGAGGAAGATGATGATGAAGATGATGGGTATAATGATGACACTGTCTGGCGGATACAGGTCGTTTAGTCCGAAAGTCGTTTAGTCACTCACCGCAGCATTACGGCCTAAACCTAAGCCCGACCCTAACCCCAACCCTGAACATAACCTTTTCTCAGAACCCCAAATCCTGACTTTTGTGACGAAACGACCTGCTCCCTGTCTGGATTTGGAGTTTTTGTTCTTTTCAGTGCTGTTTATTTTTATTATTATTATTATTTTTATTTTCATTATTAAATTATTCCTCGTCCACATATTCGAGAAAAATACGAAGAGGAAAAAAGATTCCCCACATTGTGTCGATAATTTTTCTCCTCTCGCTACGAGGACTCGTTAAGTGCCATTAGCACCTAAGGGTTAACCTAAATCAGCCTTGCAAGCCAGGGCACATTCATTGTCTGCACAACATGCCTGTGACTAGAATGATCATTTGGGTCGAAAAAAGTGTAATTCAAATGAAGTTCTCACATATGAAGTCACAGCACAGTAGGTGTGACAATTGCCGTGGAGGCCCATGTCTTGATTGGAACAAGGCCCGCCTTAACGGACTGGACTGCCCAAATTTGGGCTAATCCAATTTGTCTCCCTGGGTGGTCCAGACCCACCGGACCGCCTAGTCCCGTGATACATGGACGATCCGTTGATTCTGGCGTGCCAGGCTCCAACTAAATATGCCTATCCTACTAGTACCAGGGTGCTGACTTTCTGTTCTACTAATAACTATTGTAATGTGTGTTTGTTTTTAGAAATATGACGGCCACCTGCCCATTGAGATCAAGGCCGTTCCAGAGGGCACGGTGGTGCCTCGGGGGAACGTCTTGTTCACGGTGGAAAGCACAGATCCAGAGTGTTACTGGCTGACCAACTGGGTGGAGGTGGGTGCTGCTCCATAGCTTAACTTAGCTTCATAGCATCATATTAATCTAAATGTGCGGAGGTTTTTGTAGTGAATTTAAAATCTTGAAAGAATAGTAAATAACGTGATATAACAATGACCCTAGTTGTGAATGTTTTGAACTTTTTATATGAAAATCACAGTTCAGTATGAATTTAAGTGGGGATAATAAAAATAAACTAAGATTGTGTGTGTGTGTGTGTGTGTGTGTGTGTGTATATATGAGGGTTTTTTTTTTCTTTAAAAATTTCAGCGGTTTAATTTTTTTCTTTTCACTGACTAAACATTCTTCTAAAATTGTATTCAAAATCGGTACGTTAAGGGACATGTGCGCTATGAAATGTGTAAGTTTGGTGAACTCTGATCCAGTAATTATCGAGATGTTGCTTCCAAACATGTTTTCAACATTGTTTCATTCCATTCCCTTGTCTGTGTGTGGCGGCCGAACGTATGTTCGAATTGTTCTGCGATATGGGACACTTCAGCTGTATGCGGTTTGCTAACAAAATATAACATTTTCGAAACTACTCGCGTCAGATGAGTTGAAAAAACTCCATACTGCATTTTTCCCGGCCTGCCCAGCGACTCCCTGGTGTCCCAGCAGCCGAGAGAGTCACCCGCTCTTCGGCAAACGTGCGTCTGATTGTCCGAAGTGTGCAACAGCGGGTTTTTAAAGATAATTCGGCCGGCTGCGAAGCACGGCATTCGGCCATCTTGAGATTTCGAGACGGTGAAAACATGGGTGTATGGTCGCAATAGCGGGGCGAAGCGTGAAGGGATCAACGTCGGACCTTATGGGTGTCGGCTCTTAAACCTATACGGCAAATGTAAATCCAAAAACCTAAGATCTATTTATTTTAATTTTTTTACAATTTTCTAAATTAGTGGGTAAACGCGCCTCTAGAGTGCCTCAGTGATGAGGCACCTTGACGTCCTGCATTGGTGGCGAGTGTTAATCTAACTGGATAGAGATGGGTGTTAGTTCATAGCTTAGCTTCATAGCATCAAATTAATCGTCCACTCGCTGCCTTGAAAGCGACTGCATTTTGACGCCTGGTAGCCATTGCACACACATTGAGCCTGCAGCTTCACTGTAAGCGTGCCTCTTCATCTTAATTGAATACAAACAATGGGTTTTTAAAAAAAAACAAAAAAAATCACAGACAATAAATGATATATCGGAATGGTGGAAAAAAAACGCAACTGAAGCCTTAGTATTCATTTGTGATAGGCCTCGAGTTAGACACACATACACACACACACGCTCGGCAGTGGTGTCACCTTAAAAGACACGGGTCACTGCTATATTTATATACCCACGAGGACATCAGGACACCATGACATTGTTTGCAGTTAACTGCTACAAAGAATAACAAACACGTCGTTACACACAGAGACGGCGCACAACACACACACACACACTTTTTTTTTACCACACAATATCGACACTTCCTCTGGGTGCTACTCATGTTACACAGATGGATATGAAATCTACCCTGGATAGTATTTATACCAGGCCATTAGTATCAGAATTAAGTTCATTGCCATTGTCAATGATACATCATCACAGACTAGGACACAGTGCAACAAATGCATGTAACAAGGGAAGTAGGGTCTAGGTACAGGGGGGCAGTCTATATATTGAAGCAGCAACTAACGATTATTTACAATAGTCGATTAGTTGATGATTATTGAATTGAAAAAAACACATGTTGAAAAAAACCCTTTCTATCGGTCTTGCTCACGCCCCCCCGACCCTCTCCTCTGCCTCGTCCAGACCATTCTCGTCCAGATCTGGTACCCCATCACGGTGGCCACCAACTCCAGAGAGCAGAAGAAGATCCTGGCGAGGTACCTCCTGGAAACATCCGGCAGCCTGGAGGGCTTGGAATACAAGCTGCACGACTTTGGATACAGAGGAGTCTCCTCGCAAGAGGTGCTGCTGCATAGCTAGTCCCATGCATATAGTTATATAGATCAAAAGAATCACCTTGCGTTGCACACGATTAGAGCGATCATTTGGTCTCTACTAAGCAGGCTCAAAAATAGTGTCAAAAAGTGTCAATCACGGGGGCATGCGGTGGGCGAGCGGGTAGAGAGCGCGTCCCCCAGGCCACAGGCCGAGCAGCGCCGTGGGTTCAATCAACCCCTTCGACTTTTCTGCCGAAAATCGGTTCAAGAGTTTTGTGAGGCTCGGTCCAGAGATGCTATATAGCAAGTTTCAGAGTGATTCCCCAACATTTGAGAGAGGAGTAGCATTTTAAGTGATTTGCACAAAATTCCAAATGGCAGGGAATCTATTTTGGCGGGATTTATGTCATGTAGTGTGTTGAATTCGGCATGATCTAAGGAATCCAGAGATTTTGAAAAGCAGCCAAACGGTTCGAAAGTTACAGGCAAAAACGTATGTGAAATTATCTGCAACCAGATTGATTGAATGGAGCCTCCTGATTGGCTGGGGGAATCCAGCCTCATGATTGGCTGGGGGAATCCAGCCTCCTGATTGGCTGGGGGAATCGAGCCTCCTGATTGGCTCGGGGAATCGAGCCTCCTGATTGGCTGGGGGACTCCAGCCTCCTGATTGGCTGGGGGTTTCCCATGTCGAGTCCCAAAGGAATTTTAGGAATGTTAGGTCCCAAAGGAATGTTAGGAATCAGGAGGCAGGATTCCCCCGGCCACTCAGGAGGCAGGATTCCCCCGGCCAATCAGGAGGCTGGATTCCTCCGGCCAATCGGGAGGCAGGATTCCTTGATTGTGGCTTGTTGGGCCCCAAAGTAATGTTAGGAATGTTGGGTAATTACATGATTAATTACCATGTAATTACATGGTAATTACATGTTAATTACATAGTAATTAGTCATGTAATTACATTGTTAATTACTATGTAATTACATTGTAATTACATGGTAATTGCATGGTTGATTACTATGTAATTAATTAAATGTTAGGAATGTCGAGTCCCAAAGGAATGTTGCCAATCAGGAGGCAGGATTCCCCCGGCCAATCAGGAGGCTCGATTCGAAATTATCTGCAACTTTGGCCCATTGGTGGCGCTATAGAGTTGGGGCTGGAGACCTGGAAATTGCTGTGGTCAATGCTAAGACTGACTAGAATGTGTGTTCCTATTTTCAGCATTTTCCTATTTAGGGTTCTATGGGCTGCCATAGGGATCCATTCGGATTAGGTATGATGTCACACTGACATTGGCCGACCAAACAGTGAAGGCACATTGGCCGGCCAATGAGAGAAGCCCGAGGACAGTGACTGTCCCTCTGCAACTCACACTCTAGCTGGTAAAATTATTTTTAATCATTAAATACTCTAATTGTCATGCACTTGATTTTGGCATGACTTCATTGGATCGGTTGGTTTAAGCTTCAAAAAACAAATGCACATTAAAAGATTTAGAAAATCGGACATACTGCTCAGAAGTTACATAGAGAAATGTAAATAAAACATTGACCTGCTGGTGAAACTAGAGCTTTTGAGCTGGGTTCCTGCAATTTGCTGTGATGTGTTAATACATAGGCAGGAAGGGGTGTGTACATTTTCAGAACATTCGGACAGGCGGCTGCCGAGATATGACCTGGCTTTCTGTTTAGCGAGGTTTTCGCCAAATTTGATTGGCTCCCAAACAAATTTGGCTGAACGATTGAAGATGTCAAAACGCTGTCCAGATATGAGCTACTGCTCAGAATTACGGATGACGTGTACAAAGTTTCGTTCAAATCTGTCAAAACGCTGTCCAGATATGAGCTACTGCTCAGAAGTTACATAGAGACATGTAAATAAAACATTGACCTGCTGGTGGAACTAGAGCTTTTGAGCTGGGGTCTTGCAATTTGCTGTGATGTGTTAAGACATTGTGTACATTTGCAGAACATTCCGAAAGGCGGCTGCCAAGATATGACCTGACTTAGCGTTTAGCGAGGTTTTTGCCAAATTTGATTGGCTCCCATGGCTGAACAATAAAAGATATCAAAATTTGGTGCTATACCAAGTTTCAGTGATTGCTCAAAATTTGAGAGAGGAGTAGCATTAAGTGATTTGCACATAATTCATACATTTGGACAGGCGGCTGCCGAGATATGACCTGGCTTTCTGTTTAGCGAGGTTTTCGCCAAATTTGATTGGCTCCCACGGCTGAACGATTGAAGATATCAAAATTTGGTTTGATACATTTTGTGCGGCTCAGTCCAGAGATGCTATATATTAAGTTTCAGAGTGATTGCTCAAAATTTGACAGAGGTGGAGCATTTTAAGTGATTTGCACAAAATTCTTAATGGCAGGGAATCTTCTTCTTGCGGTATTGATGTCATGTAGTGTGTTGAATTCGGCTTGATCTAAGGAATCCAGAGATACAAGTTTTTGAAAACCGGCCAGATGGTTCTGAAGTTACAGGCAGAAACGTATGTGAAATTATCTGCAACTTTGGCCCATTGGTGGCGCTATAGAGTTGGGGCTGGAGACCTGGAAATTACTGTGGGCAATACTGAGACTGACTAGAATGAGTGTGCCAATTTTCAGCATTTCCCCATATAGGGTTCTATGGGCTGCCATAGGAATCCATGCGGAGTATAAGAAGAAAGAAAACAATAGGTGCCTTTGCATCTTCGCTGCTTGGCCGCTAATAATTAATCTCAAAACAACGTTATAAATAATAGAACAAACACCACTCGGTGATCGCATACGGAAGTGGAAGTTGGACCCCTTTGCTCAAGGTATGTTTTTGCATGCAATTCTCACCTTTTGGTGCGAATTGCTGGCAGTACTCGGCTAAACCCCTATGTGATGATATAACACCGCTATCAGCTATGCTCTGTTGCGATCATACCCGGGAAGGTCTATGATGAACTAACCGTATTTCACATCAAAATCTACGCCCAGACTGGAAGCAGAGCTCGTCACGTGATATTTGAAAGTAGATAATTCATTCCATGACGAAGAAGTTTGGTGGTTGTCCCAGGCAGTGCAGGAAGTCATCAAGGCGAAGAAGGCAGCATACAAGAAATGGCAACAAACCAGAACTGACATGGACAAGAAGGAATATGAGAGAACTAAGGAAGGAGAAACAGACATCTACAAATTGGCCAG
>OMKY01251559.1:0-26409 GCA_900302395.1 Bregmaceros cantori | reverse complement strand
ATATAATTTTATATAGATAGGATTAGGATGAAAGTGGGACGAGAGAGACGTTGCAGAAATGTTGGCAAGAAGAGGACAACTTCCAACTAAGTCACAGACTCTCTACATGTGCTGGATGCGGCTGTCTTACCGACTGTGCCGCAGAATTGTGGTAAATAAAATAGTAGTATAAATAAGGGTGGACGTGTGTAGAATGATAGAATCCTACCGAAGGTCTCCATGGTTCCAAATGTGTGTGTGTGCACGCAAGAGAGAGAGAGAGAGAGTAGTGAAGGTGCAACGGATCAAAAGACTCGCGGTTCGTTCCTCGGATCCAGACCCACTATTTTTCTGGATCATCGCAAAAAAAAAAGACTGGAGATAAATAAGCATAAGTTTACAGCATATGTTGTTACATTTAAATATATCAATCAAGCTTTTTCTCTTACATGAATAAAAACTCATACATTTTTTCAAATATATGAATATTATATATTTACAAATGTAATAACGGCAACATCGGCAGGTATTTCCAATTGAACATGCATATGCTGCTGTTGTTCTCAAAATCATATTGAATTACACACATTTTATAGTTGTATCATTGATGCGATTTATCGTGATCTACACACACACACACACACCTACACACACACCTACACACACACACCTACACACACACACACACACCCACACCTACACACACACACTTACACACACAAATGAAAGGAACAAAACTGAAAGTAAGCCGTGGTACGTGCTTGTTCGTTCTCTCTCCCTCCCTCTTTCTCTGCGTCTCTCTTTCTCTCTCTCCCTTCCTTCATCTGTGTTCCACAATAATCGCATGAGTGGACGACGCAACACACATTTTTAAAATATAGACTAAAGAGAGTATGACAGAAAGTTTCTTGTCACCCCATCATTAGGATCAGTGATTGCTTTCGGCGTCGGTGCTCCTTTTTTCACCATTCTCTCTGAGGTCACAATTTAATTCCTAATTGAGGCCTCCTCCTTCCAATTCTTGATTGATGATTGACTGGTTGATTGAAATTATATTTTGGCATATTTATTTTTTTGATTCTTGTTCGGATACGTCATTATGCCCAATTAAATTTGGTTATAAGTAGCGCTTCATCACACAGAATCTTTTCTAGCTTCAAAAACAACGTGGTACACTGCTTAATGCTTAGGCGTCAGGATGTCATGAGGTATTTTAATCTCTTCATTCTGATCACTTTAAATGCTGTCCCCTCAATTAAACAAAATGTGTTTACTTCTAGGGGTGTAAATAATATCGATTTTGTATCGATATATTGATACAACAGCTGTCGATACAATGTATCGATACGTCCACAAGAGTATCGATTTTTTTCTCCTGGACATAATTCCACTTCCGTGCTGCGGGTGGCGCTAAACCTATTTGGCGCCTTCTACCTTGCTTCCTGCTACACACTATTTACACTAAAAACACTATTTTGCTGATGCAAAATAGTGCACTTTGGATATTCATATTTTATAGTGAATAAGTACAAGGCCTGTACTTATTTGACTTGAGTAGTTTGTGTACTTTGTACTTTTTGATACAAGATTTTCATTTGCTGTTTCTCAAATAAAATGTTACATATTACAGCGGTCATTGATTTAATTCAAATTTGAAACATTGTCTAGCCTGTCAGGTTAAAAAAACGTTATGGAAATCGTATGGAATCGTGGTGAATTCTTGAAAAAAATGTTATCGTTGGGTCAGAACATCGATACTGAATCGAATCGCCATGATGGGTGTGATTTACACCCCTATTTACTTCCCTAACAAAACTCATGTACCGGATACTTGCTTACAGGGCAAGATACGCTGCTATCCGATACCAACTGGCAAGTATTAATAAGAGCCAGTGAGAACAGAAACGCACACTGAATATCCAATATCTCCAAATGCATCGAGTGCGGATTGGCCAGCTTGTCAGAGCTGGTGAGAAAATAATTGGAGCCCGACTGCGAGTGTGACTGCCCCCTATTCAAGTTCTGTTCCTTGAGACGACCTGAAAGAGGACGTGCAAGATGGCCATCCATCCCTCTCACCCCGCACGTCAACTCTTTAACCGCCTTCCCTCTGACAGGCACTACAGTGCCTTGCCTACCAGGACCACCAGACTTAGAAACAGTTTCTTCCCTCGTGCAGTGATATTGTTGTTACCTGTACTTTACCTGCTAATGTATCACTCTATCCCATTGTTCAATTGTTATTATTACTATTATTAGTATTCAGATGTGTAAAGTAATGAATTATATTTACTCACGTTACTGTAATTAATTACCTATTATGAGTAATTTGTAGTTTTCTGAGTAGTTTTTGAAATGTGTAAAAAAAAAAAAAGTTATGCTGAATTCGATTCATGACTCATGCTTTTTCTTGCATTAAATAATTAAAAGTCACTTTTACTAATTTTACTCATTACATTTTAAATGAAGGAATTTTGTACTTTTACTCAAGTACATTTTGAGATGGGTAATTTTACTTTTACTTTAATTTAAGCAAAGTAAAGATACTTTTACTTAATTACAATCTTTCAGTACTCTTTCCACCTGTGTTAGTATTACACTTTACTGTGTCCAAATCCAAATTCCATGTTCATATTGTAATAGGGCTGTTGCAAGGTGATGTCACGGCTTGACGGCGGCGGACATTATGTTGGTGTCATTGCAGTCGGACGAACAGGCAGAGAGCGGTATTTGCATAACATTGTCCATTTTAAAGTGTTCTATTATAGATTTATCCATGCTGGCAATCGCCAGCAGAAGGCAGCCTAACTACTACGTCTATTGTATTTGCCCCTATGTAATGGACGTGTGGTACGGACACTGTATACCACTTGACCGTACGTATGCGTATACTTCACCGTACGTGATACCACCAAAATGTCTGCCGCCGCCAAGCCGTGATGTCACGTGCAACAGCCCTATTGCAATGTGGCAAAATTAAGCAGGAACAGGAACTGCAAGACAGGGTGTATGTGCTTGTGTTCCTCCAGTGAATCTGAGCTCTATGATGACCTCTTGACCCTTCAAGGTATTCAGCTATAGCTTGAACCTTTAGCCCCATTCCAGTTTGCAGTTTATTGATTGTGTGCTTAACGATTCTCGCTGTCCCACAGAGCAAATCGGAATTATGTTTTATGCTAACTTTTACATCACAAACCGCTATTTCTTATATCACAGTCACTCCCACCCCCGTGATGCAACCAGCATTCCCTTCTAGACCACTGAGTAGTCCTGTGCTGGTGGACCGCAGAGCGTCGAGTAATTCGAATCAAATGAGGAATTATTCACTTGAAATTCAAATATTGGGTCATGGACACAAAATGTGAGTGCACATTCCAATGGCCCATGATGATGAACTTTTTGTATTTTCCAGGGAACAGAAACACAACCGGAAACGTTATGATTTTTTATTATCAGCAACACTTGTTTAAAAATAATGGTAACCGGTTAATACCGATTTTATTTCATTCTCAAAACAGTGCACTTTGGGATAACCAAAAATAAAACAAGAGTATTCATAAAATCTATGATGCAGCAGTGAAGTATGAAGCGTCGTAGGACTCTCTGCAGCGTGTGTTTGTGGGTTCGCCCCGACAGATATTATATAGCATTAAACAGCTGACCCCGTCCCGAGAACAATATTGTTTGGTTCTAACCGGTTTGGGAACGTCAATTTGTTGGTGGAACTCATAACCGGAAATGTTATAATTCTGTTTCTGTTCGGAACAAACTGATTGGGGAAAATATTGTTTCAAAGCCCTGATTATTAAATAATGGTTAGTTGCAGCCCTAGTGTTCAGCCTTGGCTGGGAGAAAAATGCTGGGGTAAGTTCTCGGGGAAAAAAAACGTGACTCCACCCCCGAGCACGACACAGGGTGTAAGCCAGCTTGCTGGGGTCCATGCTGCCGGTACGTACTTTGAGGGAGTGCGTGGCTCAAGCCATCTGGCCGAACAATGAGGAATCAACCACAAAGTCAGCAAGGGATTCTCACTAAACCACAATATTCATATACATCTGAAGGCCAATATTAGGCAACGTGTGTGGGGAAGGGGGACTTGTTTTAATGTATGAGCTTATCTGTGCTGCTGCGCGTGCATGTGTATATGTGTGTGATATGTAACTCAATACAATGTCTGTGTGTGTGTGTGTGTGTGTTAAAATTAACAGACATTTATGCATGTATTATTATTTTTTTAACAATGTGTTTATTAACATTTTGCAATTTTTAGACAGTAAAGTAGTACCGAGTTCAGATTCCCCCTTAACTCAATTTTTGTGAAGTAAAATCCGCTCCCCGCAGTGTCTAAAATATCTCTTCTCATCTGCTTAAATACAAAGGCCTGATTTTTAAAAAATGCCCTTTTTCTCAAACAGTGGTGAAGTGGAGTTGGGGGGGGGTTGCATCTGAACTCTTCAAATACAAAAAACGTAAAAGGAAATCAAGAAAATTGCACCCGAGGAACAAACCAACTAAATAACGGATCTCAGACAATTGGACAGAGTAGTAACAACACACTGATTGCAATTTCATTTCAGTAGCTGTTTGTAGCATCCATGAACAAGATAGAGGAGGTTTTGATGGTTGTCGATAATTCACTTTGTTGGTGATTGTTTTTATTGTTTGATAATTTTCTTGACAATTAGTCATCTGCTAAGTAGTGGAATAATTTCATAAACGATTAACCCATTAACCCGCGATTAATCAATCAATCAAACATTGAAAACTTTGTGTGTGTGTGTGTATGTGTGTGTGCCTGTGCCTGTGCGTAGTTGTCTGTGAGTGCGCATTCGCCTGTGCAAGTGGCCACTACGTGTCTGTGTGTGTGGATCAGTGAATGGGTACATTGTGTGTGCCCGTGTGTGTGGGTGTAGATGTATGCATTAATTCCAGGGTAGGAGATTGTTTTTTTTGTCTCTTAAATTACTTGAATACAAATCTGAATTTGTTGAAATTATTTGAAGATTTCTCTTTATAAACAATGTCCTATGACTTTGGACTACCTCAAATAATTTGAATGAAATCTTACTGCAAATAGTTGTGTGTGGTTTTGTTTGGTTTCAATGTATTTCAATCAGAGTTATTTGAAATTATTTGAAGTCATCTCTTTAGACTCTGAATTACAGTGATTTTTGAGTACCTCAAATCATTTGAATGAAATCTTACTGCAAATAAGACAAAAGGTGTGTGTATTTTTGTTTGTTTTCAATATATTTCAATCTTGATGGTTTCATGTTATGTCATGACCCGAACAGCATTTGTTGGAAATAATTTAATTCGATTTCCTTTGTAAAACACAATCCAAAGTTACCCTTCCCCAACCTCCCGACTGTGATTGTCTCAACACAAAAAGTTAAATTAAGCTACATGGTTTGTAATCTGGTGACACACACACACACCGGCAAATTCATACACAGCCCAAAAGACAGACATCCTGTGGTCTTATCAGTCATAGCCGAGGGTATTTTTGGAAGCACAGAACCAACATAAATATTTCCAGGCTAAGATCAGATCCGATATGTCCTGCCAGCCATAAGCCGGACCACCATGAACACAGACGGACCCTGGACCCCTAGAGTCAATAAACACACACACACACATACACACATTTTTATATACAGGACATGCATTAAACAGTGTTTGCAATATAAAGTCACAAAACTATAGCAGGACGAAAGGAAATCATTATTTACATTAAATAATGGGCGTTCAAGGTAGTTCCTATAGCCCTACTATTTGTCTGTAACAGATATGGGCAGAGTGACTATAAAAAAATGACTTAAGTAAAAGTATTGTTACCTCAGCAAAATATTACTCAGGTAAAAGTAGAAAGTACTTCACAAAAAAGTTACATAAGTAGCAAAAGTACGGAGTAACTTTCAGTAAAAATAAATAAATAAATAAATTAGGACAAATTCTCTTTTCAAAATGTAATTGAATGCCCCTTGTTGTGTGTGTGTGTGAGAGAGAGAGAGGGAGAGAGAGAGAGGGGGAGGGAGAGAGAGAGAGAGAGCACCTGAGAGGGAGAGAGAGATATGACGTCAACATATGTGCCAACAGTTCCCAACGGGTGTCGTTAAAAGGGCAAGTTAATGTAACGAGTAGCAAATTGCTGACATCTCAGTAAAAAGTAGTTTTTAACCTCAAATTTACTCGAGTAAAAGTAGAAAGTAACTTGTGAAAAATGTACTCCAAAAGTAAAAAAGTACACACAAAAATTGTAACGGAATAAATGTAATGCATTACTGCACATCTCTGGAAATAAGGCTTATAGGATGTACTAAAAGTGTGCAATAATTACTTTAACAAAAGTAGGCAGGTGCATACATTTAGGCAAAGTTGCTGTTTCGCTCATTTTTATTAGGTGAGCCAGAACCAAGGAGTCGTCCATGCATCGCACGCGATTAGGTATTAGGATTAGATTTGGGTCTGTGGGGTTAAGATACGCTAAGAAAGTACTGCTGCCACCAGAGTGAGTGCACACACAAGCAATACAGGTAGGAATTTTCTGTGGCATTTTCCATCTATGAGGATATACCTCCCTCCAGCCAGCCAACCAATGTTCATTTTGCACAGGGGTCTCTTAATTTCCCCTTGACAATTCGGATGGCGATAGGGACGCAGCGTCTGACTCACCCGTCGTCATTATCCTCGGAGCGTGTGATCCACGGCCCAACAGAGACAATTAGCCGTCGGCGCTCGTTTGCAAACCGCCTCGTCTCGTTTAATGAGCGAGTCACGCACGGAATCCATCTGGGGAGGACGTATAGTGTGTTAACCCTTCAACGTCCACCACAGTGGTAAATATGGACAAGAGGTTTTGTTTCGGGTCCTTTTACCGTAATTGACCGTACGGTAGAGGTGCACGATAAATCTATTTGAAATCAAAATCAGATGTTTGGACAATTGAAAATACAGTGAAATTGTTTTTTCCCCATCACCCAGCGTATTTACTAGCCTAGCGAGCCAGAAGCAACAAATCGTCCACGCATCGCACGCTGCTAGGCGGTACATTGGGTATCGGCAAATCAAGCATAAGTCGCTCGTATTCGGGCTGACCAGTCAAATTATTCAAATCAAAACGTGGGCGGAGTTTGATGGCCACGCCTCCGCGCCTCCTGTCCCACCTACTCTGCTCTGACTGGATAACATGATTTGAATTACCCTTTTTTTACATGTTTTCCGACCTTGGTTTTACCAGATCTTATGATTGTTTTAATCGCGTGCAATGTGTGGACGATTTGTTGGTTTGCCAGGCTATATGCCAGGCCGCCTAGCGACAAAACCAGGGTCGAGAAATGTGTCAAAGAAAAGTGTCAATCAAATCGCGTTGTCCAGTCCCAGCGCAGTAGGTGGGACCAGTGGCGTGGAGGCGTGACAACCAAACTCCACCCACGTCTCACATCGCCCATACCAAACTCTGCTCACGTCTCGATTAAAATAATTTGATTGGACGTCTGCCTAATTTTCCCAGACTCTAGCGGCGTGCGCGGGCGATTCGTTGGTTCTGGCTCGCCAGGCTACATTTAAAACGATCTAACTGTACACAGTCCAGTGCTAGCGACAAGCTGTATGTTCCTGACCACAGGTGCTGCTCCAGTGGAGTAAGGAAGTGTCCTCCAGAGACATCAGCTTCGTCAGGAGTCTACTGCACAGCTTCGCTCCCGACGTGTGGACCGCCCCCATGGGGTCCCCTCCACACAGGGCTCGTCGGACCCCCGGGGCAGCCATGCCCCTGCTGCCCACCATCGATGAGGATCTGTAAGGACATGTTACAAACACACAGATTTAAAAATGTGTTTCAATTTTTTTTTACAAACATACAGATGTTAAAATGTGTTTAAAAAAATGTTACAAACATACAGATGTTAAAATGTGTTTTTTTAAATGTCACAAACATACAGATGTTAAACATACACATATTAAAATGTGTTTTAAAAAGATGTTACACACCTGCAGATGTTAAAACAAGTTTTAAAAAGATGTTACAAACATACATATTGTAAAATGTGTTTTAAAAGATCTTACAAAAATATAGAAGTTGAAATATGTTTGAAAACCATGAGGAAGAAAAACAGATGTTAAAAAAATGTAAGCACATGCTAACATTTTCGAGCCAGTGTGAAACAGTAATAACTGTAGTTAAAATGACTGACTATCTACTGTGATCTGCAGGTTCTTGAACCTGGGCTTTGCAGTGATGGAGAGCCTGAAGGTCATCCCAGGGGCGGACGACTTCATCCAAGACGTCCTGACCCAGACCTTGGCCATCATGAGCTCCGCCAACTTCATCCTGGACACTGTCGAAGGTGAGGAATTTGTAACTCATTGCTTTGCTACAGCGCTACACTCAGCACCACATACTCACTGCAGATGACCTCTCTGACCTACCAGACGACCTGTCTGAACTCCAGACGATGTCTCTGACCTACAAGACGACCTCTCTGACCTCCAGAGGACCTCTTTGACCTCCAAACGACCCCTCTGACCTGCAGACGACGTCTCTGACCTCGAGACGACCTTTATGACCCCTTGACGACCTCTCTGACCTCCAGACAAACTCGACCTCCAGACAAACTCTATGACCTCCATTTTTTTTCCTTTCTAATAATCATGTCTAAAGTTGTGCTGCTTATTTAGATATTTAAATGAGATTCAAATGACGGTGAATAATTCATGCTTCCTGCAGACAATCTGTATGACGTGTCGGACGACCTGCTGCGGCTCTACCGTCTCAGTCAGGAGCTGCAGACCAAC
The DNA here is from genome assembly GCA_900302395.1 of Bregmaceros cantori. NCBI lineage: Eukaryota > Metazoa > Chordata > Actinopteri > Gadiformes > Bregmacerotidae > Bregmaceros > Bregmaceros cantori. The sequence goes on along the minus strand of OMKY01251559.1, from coordinate 17,634 downwards.
CAGCCCGCCGCAGCCGCCTGGATCCATCAGCTGCTCAATAGCACAGGGGCCCTGTTGCTGGAGGTACCATGTCTGACTGTGTTGTGGCGTCCCATATTTCTGGCACAGGTTTCCCACAGTATATTGACATTCTGTGACATATTTGCTAATCTATATGCTGGACACTACCGTGTGGGGAATGTCATGTAACATCATCTTCATCCTCTTCTGCCCTGGCTCTACAAGAGCAGGTGTCATTGTGATGCTCATTACCTGTGCCGGAGCTGCGTCACGGAAGCAGGTTATGTTTTCGGTCGCGTTGTTGTGTCTGTCGCCGGGATAACTCAAAAAGTTGTGCACAGATCTGGATGAAATTTTGTAGAGTTGTTGGATATTACCAACGGAAGAAGTGATTAAATTTGGTTGCATTTCTGTAGTCTATAACTAACATAATCATACTTAATCACCAGTTTGCCGATGGATCGCTGGGCACTTACCATGGCCACGTGACCAGATTTCTGGGTTGCGGTAGACGCTGGGAAATATAGTTGGCTTGTGCTGAGCATGTTCGCCGGTGACGGAGGTGGCGGTGACGCAATCGTGCTACTCTACAAGCACTTTCATTGATAATGGTTCGCCACACTTTCCATTGACTTGTCCATTGACAATAAAGGAGCTTATGAATGATGAAAGTTTCCTCATTTCCACCTACCTCTACAGTATTATAATAACTTATAGACTTCATAATATTTAATAATTGTCTTTAGGAAACAAAAAACTATGAGCAACGAGGTCCAGGGAGAATGATTGGTTTTAGGATCTGCTCTGAAGGTGACTGACACAGGAAGTCCTCTCACACCACACGGTGTCATAATCTTTATCCCTGCCTCCAACCAGGTTCTGGATCCAACCGGTCCGCTGAGTTGCGAGCAGACGCTGGTTCCGTTACTCCACGTCCTACAGCCGGTCCAGTACCTGACCCAAGCTGAGTGGGCCGCCCTGATCTGCCAGAACCAGACCTTCTTGGAGCTTCCACTCATCTGGGTACTGTTGCCAACTTCTAGTGCTGATGCTAACAAGCTAATGCTAACATGCCTTTGCTAACATGCTAATGCTAACATGTTAATGCTAACATGTTAATGCTAACTTTGCTAACGCATGGTAATGCTAACATGCTATAACCACTCTACCACCGTACCCCTTGGAATTGCACTTCTAGCTATTATATGTATTTGCATGTGACATCGCAGCTTGGTGGCGGCAGACAATTCGCTGTTATCGCGTACAGTGAAGTATGCGTATACCTACGGTTAAGTGGTATTATTTCCACCTCTTGCCCATTCTATAGGGGCAAATACAGTGGACGTAGTTAGGTTGCCACCTGCTGGTGACTGATAGCATATTACCTTGGATAATCAATAATAGAAGACTTTTAAAAAGACAATGTTAAGCAAATATCACTTGATGCCTGTTCCTCTGACCGCGAAGATACCAATGTCTGCCACCACCAAGCCCTATTGCTGCCCATTCAAAATGATAATTGTGCTGTTGCTTTTCCAGTGGGCACATATAATTCTGTTTCTGTTCAGAACGAACTGATTGGGAAAATATATGGGTTCAAAAAAAATTAGACGGAATTGATGGACAAAACGTGTAAAACACACGTTTACGTGAGGTTTCAAAGGACCTTCAGGAGTTTGTGCAGCCTCTTTCTGGCGGTTCACACCTACACCTCTACCACCAGGTGGAGCGGCTGACCCAGAACTTCTACCTCGTGCAGCAGACTGGTAACGTCAGTCTGAGTATGATCCTGGCCGAGTATCATGGCCTGGCCAACCGGACCAGCAGTCTCCCTGCCAGCGCCCAGTCCCTGATCAGTGCTGTGTTGATGACCTTCTCCCAGGCTCCGAACATCACTTATGACCTCGGGCACACCCTCATTACGAGGTTGGTCTTAAGCCAATACTCAAACTAACAGATGTCAAAATCATCCATTTTTGTATGGTCATGTATTTTACCAATCGATTGATCAGACTGATGGTTGGACATGTAGTCATTCGTGTAGGGGGATATAGCAGTGGGGAGAGGACAGTCGACTCTGACTCGCACGTCAGCGTAACAGACCTGTACTCATTGAGGCTGGAGAAGCAAGCTTTCTTGTGGACAGGGATTTTGGTGGATACTTTGAAGAATGCTGGAATGTGACATGGCTGCAGGGAGATGTTGAATATGTTTTTCAATACGGGTGGTGGCTCCATAGCACAGTGCTTCAGGGTGGCTGCTGAAATATTGTCAGGGCCGGACGCTTTGCAGACACTTGAGGACCCGCTCCACCTCCTCTTCTGATACTGCCTTAAATATACAATACTTACATACTGCCAGTAGTCTTCTTCATCATCATCATCATCATCATCATAAGGCTTACACTCCTTAATTCTACAATACTTACATACTGCCAGTAGCCTTATACTGCCTTAAATCTACAATAGTTACATACTGCCAGTAGTCTTCTTCATCATCATCATCATCATCATCATAAGGCTTACACTCCTTAATTCTACAATACTTACATACTGCCTGTAGCCTTATACTGCCTTAAATCTACAATAGTTACATACTGCCAGTAGTCTTATACTGTTTTTAATCTACAATACTTACATACTGCCAATAGTCTTATAATGCCTTGAATCCACAATACTTTAGTAATGTACTATAAAGGATAGAGGTGGGTCCTATGTGGGAATCCATAGTGGGCTAACATGCTAACGTCTTGAAGTCTACTAAGACGTGAACCCTTCACAGCGTGGTGTCGTCACTGGCCGAGGGTGTGCAGCAACTGGTGGACAGTCCGGCCGGTCGCTATGTGCGACCGGTCCTGTGGATCCTGAACTACTCTCCTGGAGACACTCGATGTAAGACCTGGTGCTCTGGTCCTCGGGTCTCTGGTCGCTGCTCCTCTGGTGTCTGGTCCTCTGGTCGCTGCTCCTCTGGTCTCTGCTCCTCTGCTCCTCTGGTCTCTGCTCCTGTGGTGTCTGATCTGGTCCCTGCTCCTCTCGTCTCTGCTCCTCTGGTCTATGGTCCACTGGTCTATGGTCCTCTGGTCTCTGGTCCTTTGGTTTCTGGTTCTGTCGTCTCTGCTCCTCTGGTCTTTTGGTTCTTTTCATGCTGTGGTTGAACATTAATGTTTCTGTGTTGATCTGACTGTCTTTGATGTAAGTCTGTCTTTGATCCAACTGTCTTTGATCTGACTGTTTCTTTGATCTGATTGTGTCTTTGATCCGACTGTGTCTTTGATGTTGAAGGTGCTCTGGATGGTAGCTCGATGATGCTGACTTGCAGGGCTCCTGTTGACTGGTCACAGATGGTCCACAGAGCGGCCCAGTCTCTGTTGACTCTCCCAGACTCCCCACAGACCATGGTCAGGTGAGGCCTCACTCCAAGGTGATAGACAAAAGATAGAACATTACCATCTTAATCAAGATGGCTACAACACACTTCCACTGTCTGTATAGCAGCCTTTGTTGGTTGTGCCAAACGCATGCAGTTTTAAAATGTTCTTGTTACAGTTCCCTCCATCAGAGATTGCCCATCATGCACCTCTGCTTGACTCTGATGATGCCACCTTTGCATATTATTCTTTCATAGTAAAAGTCAGAGTACGGACCCTAGTGGGTGTACTGTGTAAAATGCTCAGTGTATGAAGGTTAGTTATGCAGACCACATCTTGAACAGACAGGGGAATTGCAGTTACTCTGGAAATATTTTTGTATTTGCTATTTAGTAGAAACCAATGCTTTTCTGATGTTAACAAGTTAAGTGCTGCGTTCCTCCAGATACCTCCAGGGAGCAGTGGCTGTTCTGGAAGAGTGTTACGGTGCCTTCCTGACGAGGCTCCTGACCACGGAGCTCCCTCAGCAAATTCCCGAAGGCAACGCGCTGACCGCACAACTGGTCAACCTGACACAGCACCTACACAACTTTGTGGTCAGCCTCACCGCCCTCCCATACAGTCAACTCTCGGACACCAATCACATTCTGCCCAGAATTATGCGCCTGCTGCAGTCCAGCGGCCTGACCCCACTCCTCGCTCTGTTTGAGCACCGAGAGTCGGTTGATCCCTCCATCGTGTTGCAAGTCGTCTTGGCACTAGCAAAGCAAAACCAACAACTCTTTGCCTTTAATGAAACCAACCCTACACTGCCAAATGTGGAGCGAGTCATCATGCGGTTACTGTCCATGCAGGCAAACCTCACCGTTCCCGTGTCTCTGGACACAGCCCACCTTCTGCTCACCTACACGGCCCACCTCCGGCCTGAGAATCTGGCACAAATCCAGGACTTCATCCGCCCTTACACAGCGCAGGCTTCGGCGGGCTTCGCTGAGGCTGTTGTTGACACCATGGAGCTGCTGAGCATGTTAGTTAATGGCACGAACGGCAGCCCTGATCAAGTTATCCTAGCCTACCTTCATGAGATCCAGCAGTTCCTCGTGTCAGCACTGCAATTACGCCGAATCGATCAGGTGTGGCTACCAAGTGGACAACTCAGCACGGCTCAAGTCACCGACCTACACATGGCCAAATTGCAGCTCCTCCAGCTTCTCGATCCCGCCATGCTCCAAAGTCTAAGTGCTGCCGGGCCAAATGCCTTCCAACTCATCATACCAAAACTACTGCCCTTCCTGCCACAAAACCTTCAACTCCTTGCAGCCGACCGATTCCAAGATGTGATGGAGCTGCAAAGCCAGTTGGAATTCTGTCTGTCTAATTCCACAAACTGCGTGGAGAGTCTTTCAGACATCTTCATGTTCTTCCAGCAGGCAGTGGCAATGGCGCAAGGAGCGATTGGGAACGTCACCGTACACATAGCTCCGACAAATCCTTTCCTACGCTCTCCGGCATTGATCAAAGCAACAGAAACCATCACAGCACTTCTCCTACCCGGAGACAGCTCGCAGTACACGCAAGCTATCCAGAGATTGCTCCACTTCATCACACTGGTGATGGATGAGCCCAACGTCAACGTGCACCAAATCAAAGATGCCATTACGCAGTCCAACCTCACTCTCCCGTTGCTAGAGCAGTATGCCACTTTACTGGGGGCAGCCAACATCAACAGCCTTCTAGTGAATCTCATGGGCATAGTTGAGGTGCCACCGTGTTTGGCGTCCAATCCAGGCTTAGCGATAACCATCGACTGCAGCACAGGCTTGATAAGCAGGGCCAGCGCCTTCCTTGCGAGTCTCCCTGCTCTCCAAAATGAGTCCCCGATGCTGCAACTTATTCCATCTCTCCTTGCTACATCAATCCATGATGTCCAACGCCTGAACTTCACTGGTAATCCCCATCAGGCAATCATACATGCTCTAAATGGCACACTGGACAACATCAAGATGACCTTGTATCAGCTGCATCTTATCACTCCTGGAGTCATGCAAGAGCTGGCAGTTTTGGAGAACCTCATCCATCTGGCCTCCATGCCACTTCCCAATGTAAACCTTGCAGTGTCCGACCCCTTGGTGCCGATCCTAAAGATTGTTCAGTTGTATTTGACCAAGCTTGAGGGCATCACCAGTAGCAGTCAGATATCTGGTCTCCTCCAGCCAATCTACCACTTGGCAGAACTGCAAATTTCTTTCCAAATGGCTACCCAGAACTTCTCTATGTTCATCGCCGACTTAGTGACTCATCTGAGTAGCACCCTCAGCGACCCTCACAACAGCGAAGGGCCGAGCCTAATTGGAGATGCCATCGCAGCAATAATCCGGGAGCAAGTGAAACTCATTCTCATGAATTTTGACTTACAGAATGCCTATGCTAATTCTCTTGGAATTTCAGCCCCTGTTGTTGACACTGCCTTCCTTTCAATGCTGCCAATACTCGCTGATGAGTCTGCGGCATTGAAGCTCATCCCAGCCCTTCTCACTTCCATTCATCAGGCACAACTGAACTCAAGCATCAACCTGCATCTCCCAATCGTACAGACTCTGAATGTCACGCTAGCTGACCTCAAGATGATCTTGCAACAGTTTAATCTCAGCACCCCTGAGATCACACAAGAGCTTGCTGTTCTGGGGAATCTCCTCCATCTCGCTGGCGGGAAACCTCCCAACGTCAACCTCAATGTGCCTGATCCCACTGTGCAGATTCTAGAGATGATCCAACTGTACCTGAGCCAGCTCGAGAACATCACCAGCAGCAGTCAACTTGCCACCCAACTACAACCCATTTATCATTTGGCAGACCTTCATATTTCCTATCAAATGGCTGCTGAGAACTTCTCCATGTTTGTCGATGGCCTGGTCACACAACTGAGCAGCCTTGAAGATCCTCTTGAAGGTGAAGGACCAAACTTGATTGGGCAGGCAATTGTTGATGTTCTAAGAGAGCAAGTGAAACTCACCATCCTAGAGATGGAGATCCAGAATACCTACGGTGCACTCTCTGCCAATCCTTCCTCCATGATGGACACAAGCTTCCTTGAGGGAATTCCAGATCTGCTTGACAACTCTGTGGTGTTCCATCTTCTCCCAGGACTTCTGACATCAATCCACAAGGCCCAGCAGCAAAACTCCAGCACTGGTCTCCATCTGCCCATCATACACATACTCAATGGCACGCTGCTTGATCTGCAGACAACCTTGCATCAGGCTAACCTCAGCATGCCTCATGTCATGCAGGAGCTAACAGTTTTAGGACATGTTCTCCAGCTTGTCTCAGTTCCACCTCCCCCAGTTGACCTCACAGCGATGGATAGTCAAGTTCAACTGCTGAAAGCTGCCCTCATGTATTTGACAAAACTGGAGATGGTCACGCAGAGCAGCTCACTGTCATCGCTGCTCCAGCCGGTTTACCATCTCACCAGAATGTCCATTGTCAATCAAATAGCGAGTGCAAACTTCTCAGTGCATATTGAGGATGTGGTGAGGAGACTGAGCAGCACTCTGACATACCCCCTGGATGGTCCAGGCCTGAGCACAGTTGGGGCAGCAGTTATTGGTTTGATGAAAGAGCAGCTGAGATTGATGATCATGAACTTGGACCTACAGAATGCATTTGCTCAGGCCATGGGAGAACAGCTGTTCAACCACAGCATGGTACAAGAACTGTTCCACCAGGCAGGGACCTACCTGGACTTCATTCACGACTGGATGATGAGCCCGACTGTCGTCCGGGTGCTTGACAGCATGCTCAGCTGGACCAACTCCAGCCTTTCGCTCATTCCAAGTGACGTCCATCAACTCCTGATGACACTCAGGCCATTCCTCGGTTTGGAGGAGCTCGGCATCCTCTCCACCTTGCAGAATGCCACCCAGGGCTTACAGATGTCCTTGGTCCTCGCTGAGCGACCAGGTGGACTGCAGAGCGAGCAGTTCTCTGCCAGCCTGGTCCACGTGCTGGACGGTCTCCTGGCGGGCGCTGGTGTCGGCCTCGACCCACGGCTGAAGGGGCTCATTCCCTCTATGATGACGGATGCGCTGCGGCTCCTCACTCTGGCTGACATGAACTATACAGGTGCGCGCTACGTCTCGCTGCGACTCCTGTCTCAGGCGGAGGAACTGGCCATGCTTGTTCTGCCTGACGAAGGCATGGCTGTCATGCATCCCGCGATCCAGATTCTCACCACGTTCTTCAGAGAAATCGATTCACCTACCGGACAAGACGTCTTCAACCAGATGTACGTCTTTATTTGCATAGTATTAATATTAATATTCATTACTTTTACTATGACCAGTACCATTACTGCTAAGACTAACAAAGTGTGCTGCTGATGTTTGTTCCTGTGCAGTATCTTCAGTGAGCTGAGGACCATCCAGGGACTGCTCCCTCCAAACAGCACAGCTTCGTACTACTTGGCTGTGACCATCGACCTTGGCACCTCGCTGGGTTAGTCCCTCATAGATGTAGGGTGGATTCCCCTAGAGTTGGCCATTTTATAATGTGGGACACCGAAGCTCCAGTGGCTCTGGCTCCACCCTAAACTAATTAATGTCAGTGGTAAAAGCAGACTGGTAATGTGTCTAACATTAAGTTAGACTGTTCAACACTACATTTCACTGTCTGTCATAAGGCTGTCCCACATTAGGAAGTTGCAAAAAATGACACTACATCACTCGATCAGAATCAGGTGTAATGTCAATGACACGTCTGTGTAACTGCTGCAAAGGGCAGAGAGAGACAAAGGAACACTAAGGACAGAGAGAGACAAATGAACACTAAGGGCATGTGATGATAGTAAGTGTTCCCAGTTTACGTGCCTCATCTAGCTAGAATCTTCATCAAAGGCAAGTGAGAACGAAAGGACGCAATGCAGTTTGGAGGACAGGAAATCTGTTAACCCAAACAAAGCGCAGACCATCATCACAACAACTCACAATACAAATCACAACACAGTATAATTTTTAGAATGGTGGTCTCTTAGGAGAGTTCCGTAAAGCATTGTCTAATGGTCTCTTTGGCAACGCAAGGGAGTGGCCTGGTGGCCTGGGAACCTTAGGAGTTTAGCTAAAAACCTGATTAGGGAGAGGGAGAGAGAGATGTGTATATATATATTTATGTATAATCACATACATTTTCCTAACAAACATACAAGGTAAAAATCTACAGTGGTACAGTGAGGGCTTTGAATGCTCAAATAATTCAACGCCAAAGACATGTTCCTGTGTTTTTGTGAATAGTACCGCTGAGTGCCAAAGACACGTTTTTGCATCTTTGGGTTTTTTTTGATCCAAAAAAATAGATTGGGTGCAGTACCGTATAAAGGGAGCGTATAGCTGCGCCGTATACTGCCACCTAGCGAACACTGCCGGCACTTCACCCGCATTTACTTTGAATTTCGTGAGAAATCAGCAGTTTTCAGTGACACCCACCCCTGTTCTCGAGACTATAACTAAATACACCACTCTTTAGACCAGCATTTACAGCTGAAGTATGGTATATTTTTCCACTAGATGAGCTCTTGCTGAGTCTCCTCTTCAGTCATGATCGGGAGAGCAGAGCCGAACACGGAAGAGCAGAACGGAATCTGATTTATTTTTCCTGCAACTTTATTTAAAATGTAAACAAGCGACGCGCCCAGGAATGGTAGGCGTTAGATCGGAATCGGATTCAAACGCTATAAGTATCCGATCCAAATAGGTCGAAGAGAAGCCGAATGCCGGCGGAGCCTCGCAAGCGACTGTGGCTCAATTCTGCTCCCGCCCGCACCCGCACTCCTCTCGCTGTGTCCCGCCTGCCCCCGCAATGAGCTTCCAATTTTTGTCCCGCAATGCTAAACACTGCACCACCATGCTTCATAGTAAGATACGTACGTTTTTAAACAAATGATATCCGGTCTTATTAAAGAAGTGTAATTCTACAATGTTGCTGTGCATTATCCAGACTAGGTGTGGCATATTTGCATATTGTTATGGAATGCATTGTATTGCAATATTGAAACCGTATAGTTATCTCTTCTTCACACCACCACTGATGACCTTGTGGTGTTTCCAGTGATGAACAAGTCTGAATCAGCTGACTTGGAAGAACAGAAGCTGGAAAATGAAGGGACCAATGAGGGAGAGATTAACGTCACCGTTAGCCCCGCCCCTGCCGACAGGAAGTCACCTCCTGGCATGACAAAGGTGCTCAAACGCAGCATGTATTCTGTGTAAAAACCTGAAGACGACCGTTGTTCATTGTAGTAATTATCTAAGATCTGAGCTTGGACGAATGTTGAAAATTGTTGCAGTATTCATCATGCTGTGACTCAAAAATGTAAAATGGTAGCTAGAAATGCATGGTATTCAATCAAAGAAGAAATTCATAACTTTTCATTAAGGTCTTTACACTAGTCTGAATAGGGCAGTTTTTCTAAATTCGGCCTTGCCATCTTGTTGTTGTTGCAAAATACTTGGCTTTGTGGTTATTTCCACCAAGAATGTTTTTGGTCGTTTTTGTTTGTTGGTTTATTTGTTTGGCTGTGAACAGAATTACTCGAAAAGGTTTGGATTTCATTTTCATGAAATTTTCACCCAATTTTGACCCAAGAAACCATTAAAATTTAGATCCAGGATTAGTATTCTACAGCTTTTTTCTTTTTGATATGTTGGAATTAATATAAATTTTGCTTTCCATCATTGACTTATTTTATGCATGAATACATGCAGCATCTAACTTTATTCAGTAAAAATCAATAGATCACGTTTATGGGGGATCCTTTCAACATAATTGATCCTGCGGCCTTGGCAAAGGTTTGCCAAGAAGTTTTCTCAGAGTGCATCTACTTCTATTCTGTAATTACATTGATGAGCTGGTATGACTTTGCCACTTTAATCATGGTTAGGGCAACGCTATGCTGCTCATGACTTTGATGTGTGAAAAATATTTATAAACTATTACATTTATTGACATCAGCTGTGACTTCACTGAATGTCTAATGAAGACTTTAATTTAAAAAAAATGGACTGTGTGAAACATTAACAAAGCAAATATTGGAATATTTCTTCAATTAAGTTTAAAAGTAATAATGTTTTTTCTCCAACATATTTTCGAGCACCTCACAACATTTTTACTGATTTCCAAAAATCTGACTCTGCTGTGTCTTCTCCTCAGACACAGCAGGACAAGTGGCCTCCTCTGTTGAGCAGTGGTGTGCAGAAGTATCGCTGGCTGAGACACGGCTCTCCTCACAGCCCGTCCTCCCAAGGCAGCCTCATGACCACCATAGTGGAATTTGCCCTCAAAGAGGAGCCCCTCGATGTGGAGAAGATGAGGAAGTGTCTGTTGAAGCAGGTTTGTAATGCCACTTCTGCACTACAAAAAAAAAATCAAGGCACAGTTTGGCGCATCTCGGTTAAGTTTAGATCAGTTAACGGGGAACGTGTTTCCACTGTTTTTAACGCGCCCACAAAGGGGTGGTGCCAAATTTTCCAAACTGAATTTTGATACTCCAGTGCTCCCCCTCACCCCTGCGCCTGTGACACCCCTCCCTGAATTCACAAACCAAGTAAATGTGGCCAAGGACGGCTAGATTCTGGACCCACATCTCGGCGGGTCCTGAAACCTGGCCTGGCCTGGCCGATTTGACCTTGTGGATAAGCGATTTTTGGTGTGGATGAGCATGTGAACTAGGGGTGCAACGGATCACGTTGATCCGAGATTCGGATTGGAACAGGGGGAACGGATCGGAACACGCCTGAACCACGGTTTAGGCGTGTGCGTGGCCGCACACCGCTCCGCTCCAGTTTAAAACAGCGACGTGCGTGAGTGTGTGTGTGTACGCGAGTCTGTGTGTGTGTGTATACGCACACAAGTGTGTGTGCGTGCGGTCACAGCTGTAGCGCCTTTGCGGTGAAAAGACGGCGAGTATTCCAACACTATCTCTCTATCTGTCTCTGTCGATCTCTCTGTGTCTCTCTCTGCTTCTCTCTCTCCCCCCTTCTCTCTCTCTCTGCCTCTGTCTCTCTCTGCCTCTGTGTCTGTCTGTGTCTCTCAACTGAATAGTTTTAAAAAATATCTTTCAGAAATGCAATAAATCACATAAATGAAGTATAAAATGGCAGTGTGTAATTCAATATGATTTTGATAAGAGCAGAAACATATACATGTTCAATTGAAAATAAATAATCTTCTCTTTATTACATTTGTAAATATATAATATGTGGTTATTAATATTATTTATGTTTAAAAACATATATTATCCCGATGCACTTAAGTTGAGTTAATGTATTTTAATTCAACAGTTTTTAATAAACAAAAGACAAACTTGTGTTTTTATTTTTGTCTTGTCTGTTTTTGTTTTCCTTTTTTTGCGATGATCTGAAAAATCCGTGAGCTCTGATCCGAGGATCGGTTCGAACCGTGAGTCTCTTGATCCGTTGCACCCCTAATGTGAAATGTGCCGTGCTGGCCTTAAGTAAGGCTGTGGAAAAGGGGCTTTAGTCGTTCCTGGCTGACTCGACAAATGGTTTGGAGATGTAACATCCTTGTGGGTTTAATTCGAATCAGACCGATATGAGGCACTTTTCCATACCGGTGCTCTATCGTTATCAGTGAATTTCCCCTGCCGGTATGGAGGAATCGGCAATATTATTGCAATTACATGCACGGTTAAAAATTGTCATTGAAAAAAAAAAAAAGACTCACCCTTTTGTAAACACTAAAAAAGTGTAACTTCTTCCCTACCCTGTTAACAAGCTGGTTGACAATTGACTGACAGCACTTTTTGTTTCAGGTTTTTGCTTTCTTTTACAGATCTAAAATTCATTATATTGGTTACTTATCGGTATCGGCCCACCGGGCAAAAATCGGTTATCGGGCCAAAAATCTCATAGCGGTTGGTTACTAGTTTTAATGACTACTTTGTTTGAGGGTTATTGCTCAGAGGCTACATGGCAATAGGTGTACCTTTTTAAAAAGACTGTAAAGATATTGCGTGGTCTGGACAAGCTTGCTGGCTGTTTGAAATCAGCCCACCTTCATTTGGTTTTTAACAATTTGCTGTTATTCATTACAGTTGGTAGTGCCACTGTTCTATTGTTATTATTATTATTGTTATTATTATTATTATTATTACTACTATTATTATTACTATTATTATTATTACTATTGTTAACATTGCTCCTATGCTATTTTTTTTACATTGTTACTGTTGCTGATACTATTTTGTATTACATTGCTACTGTTCCCTTGTTAATATTGCTATCATGCTGTTAGTACTACACAGTCCTTAATACCACCATTGGTGTTAAACTGCTCATATCTTTTTGTTTGACTTATTACTTGTTGTACCGGGGGTGAACGGATGACTGAAATCAATTTCCATGTTGTGTGTCGCACAATTTTGGCAATAAAGTTATTCTGATTCAACCCCCCCCCCAACCATTTCCTGCTGTATCTTCCTGTATCTGACTCGCCTACTGGGTATTGGATATTAATGTCTATATCCTTTTCACCATGGTAATTGACGGGCCTGTAACCTCGGTGTCTATTGGTCCACAGCTGGAGAGGGCTGAGGTCAGGTTGGAGGGCATTGAGACCATGTTGAAGCTGGCGTCCAAGAGTTTCCTGCTGCCCTCCGTGCAGTACACCATGCTGTGTGGCTGGCAGCGTGTCATCCCACAGGGATCCAACATTGGGTAGGACATCCAATTCAATAGGATGCAATCAATCGGCTTTATTCACCCTCTTGGATATACACACTTTGCATTTAGGTTGGGCACAGTATACTCTCAGTGGACACACTTAAGTCAAGAAGCTAGAAGAGTGACAATAGCATTTATCATGATACAAAAATGAATTGCTACCATATTCCATAATCGTTGTGTACATTCAGGTGCATGAAGAGTATTAGTTCGCCTATGTCACATTATCACATACTATAGTGACTGGCACTGCACAGTGCCCCTGGATGCTCAGCATCACTGCATAGGGGTAGAAAATGTTGAGGTCATGAGAACTTTTGTGAGGTCAAAGCTGAACAGGACGGTTAATTGCCAAAAGTAACTTGCTATGAACAAGCTTTAAGTCGGGATGATCGCGTTCAAATCGGCAATCACGATTTTTGGGGCCACGATCATCTCGATGGGAAATTTTCAAATCGCCACACCCACACCCTGTGCTATGCTCATGTGTTGGACAGGGAGCCTCTGTGTGACTGCCTGAAGGACGTCGACCTGATCCCTCCCTTCAACCGCATGCTGCTGGAGGTGACCTTTGGGAAGCTCTACTCCTGGGCCATACAGAACGTCCGCTCCATCCTGCTGGAGGCCACAGCCCGCTTCAAAGAACTCGGTTAGACTTGCCCTGTGTCTTTCTGTGTCCTAAATCCAAGGTGCATTTCACCCGGGCTACCTATTAGCAGTTATTTTTTTGAGCACATTTTCATTCTTTTATTGGGAGAGATAGCGATAGGATTAGCTCAGAAACTGGGATGAAGAGTCGGGTGGAGACATTGCAGAAAAGCCGTAGAGGGTATGAGAACGCACGGCACTGCTCAACCTATGGTCTGGGTGGCACACTCTATAACTACTTTGTCACTGCGCCCCCCCCACCTCCTTCAAAGCAGTCTTTGAAAGCCCCTAAATGCCTTTCACATGTGGGTAATATCTAGTGTCAAGATGCCATGGAACGAAAGGCTTCTGAAATATAGACATGAAATATTTGAGTCAATGGAATGCTTTTTGTCATGACAGTACCAGTGAAGGATACGGTTGGTTGCCCTTTGATGCACACTTTTTTTTTTTCTCTCCATTAAACGATAATGTCATTATTGTGTTTTTCCAGAACTAAAAACACTGAAGGTATCTTCTTGATGTCGCACAACAGTCCAACCTGGGGCTTGGGATCACCTAGTCCACTAGGATGCACTAATTATTATTGACATAATGACCTGTCATCTTGCCCACCTCCAGGGGTCCAGCCGGTGCCCCTCCAGACCATCACCAACGAGAACCCTGCCGGCCCCAGCCTGGGCACGGTGCCCCAGGCTCGCTTCCTGCTCGCCATGGTCCACATGCTGACCCTCAAACACGGAGCCAACAGCCTCAGTCTGCTGCTCAATTCTGGAACTCTGGCCCTCACACAGAGTGTCCTTCGCCTCATTGGTGAGGGCATTTGCTTGCAATTAACGCTCACTATCGCTGTCAATGTTCCATCAAAAATGTTAGAATTTCTGTTTAATTTAGAAAGTTTTTTTTATGATTGGTGGCATTTTTATGATGGCATACATGATGCTTATTCGTTAGGCAGCAGTCTAAGCTGAGAAATCTTATCGAGGCTAGTGGTGGCAGGGAAAATTAAAAATTGATGTTGATTGTTTTTGAACTAACTAGTTTTTGAATTGTAGGGTGCTGAAAAAGGGTATTTGGTCAACTTGGATTTACTGGCAGCACTGGCCTTGTTTGCCTAGTCATGTCGTATCTATTGAATACACTGCACCATTCTTGAATGCACATGCTTGCAAAACATTTGACGTGTTGTGATGTCATCAAAGTAATTGCAATTTAAATGACAACATTGCATAATGAGCAACATGACAAATGAACATATTTAATGATGGCACTGAACGACCCTGTTGGGTGGATATCACCGATACCAAGGGCTCCACATGACCAGAGTGAGATCCAGAAATTAGACCCATGTTTGAACAATTAACTAACGTTCGGTTTCAAACTCCAAGTTGAAGCAATACTTTCTGTGTGCAGGGCCCAGCACGGACAGCAGCGAGGAGGACCTCGGTGTGTGCGCCCACGGTGGGTCAGCCACAGTGGTGGAAGAGTGTCGTAAGGAGGCCACGCCAGCCCCACTCCCAGCCTCTGGGCCAGAGCTGGCTGCGCTGATGAAGATCGGCACCCGTGTCATGAGAGGGCTGGACTGGAAGTGGGGCGACCAGGTGGGAACGCTCTGTAATATCACTCTCTGTGCATCTCAAAATCACCACGTCAATAGCAGCCGTGTGCGTAGCGCCCAGGGCTCAGCTCCAGATTCTGAGCCAGCGCCTTGGCCAGGGGCACTGAATGGAGCATGTTAACTAGAACACATATTTTCATCAAGTTCTGTAGAAGCCTTGCGCCCTTTGACCTACCCAGTCACGGTACACAACTACTGTATTTTTGCAGCCATCTGTGAATTGCGGGATACAATTTATTGGAGCAACTTGATTAAACATTTATTTTACTTCAGTTAGCCATGATTCTCAATTGTCTTAGACTAGCATTTTCTCATTGAGTATAAAATATTTGTGTGAAAATAGGGTTGTAACTATCCTTTTACGTTAGGACGGTCCTGCTCCCGGCCTGGGGCGCGTGATCGGGGAGCTGGGGGAGGACGGCTGGATCCGGGTGCAGTGGGACACCAGCAGCACCAACTCCTACCGCATGGGCAAGGAGGGCAAGTACGACTTGAAGCTAGCAGAGCCTGCCCCCGCTGCCCTGCCCAACGCTGAGGACTCGGACACAGAGGACGACACGGGTACTGCCCCACACCGTCACACCCTCATTGCTGGTGGACTATGACTTATAAATCCTGATATGCTATTATGAGAAGTGTCAGAAAATACCACCTCCTATATCTTTCAAGCGTTTGTCATTTTTGTTTCCTCCAAGTGTATGCCACTGCCGTTAGCCGAGCATCGTTAGTGTGGGCCTGTGGTGCAGCGGTTAAAGACACTGCACCGAGAGGTAGCCCCACACATAGTCGTATCACTGATTTCACTTTCAATCACGGTCATGGACTGCAGATCTGCTAGTCCCCGCTCATCTCATTCCCCTCTCACACTAGCGCTGTCATAAAACAAGGCCGTGGATGGCGTGTGGATTGTGAATTGGGTAAAAGTCAAGTTGAAGAAACTCTTGACTCCTTTTACTCTTTCAAAACCCTCCTCATAATCCATCTCTTCCGACAAGACTATACTTGAAATGCTTGTTCTTGTTTTTAATTGAGTTGTTTGTTTTTTACCCGCTTTTAATTGTCTCTTATCAAATTAAAGAAATATAATTATCATTAGTTGAACATCTAAAATTTAACTTTGTGATTCCTGCAAGAACCCTAGTTAGCTTTGACTGTTTATAGATTGTTGATTTCAAGTTTAAACACTTTCCTGCCAAGGACGTAACTATCTTTTGGTGTTATGACAATATTTTGTAGCTTCTCTCTGGTGTGGTCCGTGCTGCATTTAAAATGTTTAATGGACCACTACTGACAGTGTTTTCTGCTTTGTTTCCTCAATGATGTCTCTGATTGGTCCTTTGCAGAAGGAGAGCCTCTAGAATGTAGCAGCCATCCCACGGCCATGATGCTGCACAGCACGGTGAACCTGCTAAAGACCCTCTCCCTGTCGGCTGGCATCTACGCCGAGGTGCTGCAGACGGACGCCATCCGCACCCTATGTGGCCTCTTGCGGACCCTGGTGGCCAGCGGGGCCAATAACAAGTCAGGTGAGCAAAGTGTATTAAGGCTGTGATTTTTATCGTGTCCCTCGCTGTCCTTGTGGGACGTTGTCGCTGGCAACTGAAGTGTTGATCAGTGAAGTGTGAATGGGCTGGAAAAAACATTAAAAAAAACAAACAAAAAAACGTGTGTACAACCAAGAGTGTGGTTGCGTACCACTGGTGACAAGTGATTACATTTTGATGCTTTTCTGTAGCCTATAAGTAACATAATAGCGTCTACATGTTGGCATCAGTGACCCCATGGCCTTGGCGCAGGTCTGCACTATCTGAGTGGTTCTAGTTTAAGTAGTGTCATCCTTCCGGTCCACTCCAGGAGGTGTCCATGCCCACCGCCTGGTGTCGGCCGAGCAGCACCGGAGCTGGAGCACACTGGGCTTCATCCGTAGCATCGCCTTGCTGCCCAAGATGTGCAGCACCCTCAGCACCTCCGCCTGGATTGGCCTGCTCATCAGGATAGTGGAGGGACACCAGTCCTTCAACGCCACCACTCTGCAGCGGCAGGTACAACAAGAGTTGTCCATGAAAGCTTGTCTTGTTAAAGCAGCACTCGGAACGTTTTTGTGTGTCATCTGTGTACATATGTATATATGTGTGTGTGTTTGTATGCGTGTATATATGTGTGATAATATATAGAATATATAGTATGAATATGTATATGTAATATATGCGGGTATATATGATATTATTTGATATGTATTTATATATAAATTATGTTTTGCTTATAAA
>OMKY01251550.1:3907-16072 GCA_900302395.1 Bregmaceros cantori | reverse complement strand
GAAATTAAACAAACGCCACTAACACACACACTTGCAGACACACACATAAACATACTGGCGCACAGAACATTAAACAAAACGTGAAACGTGAGGTGAACCGTCTAATAAAATCACCCTGTCTGTGGCTGTCTTGTTAGACGTATTGTGTTATTGCAGAGTAAACGAAAAAAAAAAAAAAAGTAAGCACGCAGTGGGTGCAGAACTTTTAGCCAACTGGAGTCCGGAGCAGTCTGAGGATTCGGGGATTGCGTGTGTATATTCTGCGACTCTGAGCAACATCTAAGCTACCATGAAGGTATACGGTGCTCACGTGCTGAAGGCTTTAGATGGACACCTATTTGCGTGTAAAATTAGCAATAATGGGGGCATGGAACCTGAGCGCTGGCCGAGTGAGCACGGGCACACGCATCCTGCTCCGTCTCTCAGCACGAGAAAGCACAGCGTCGACACGCCCATTTAACGGGGCAAACCATCGACGCACGGAGGTAGGGGACATTATAACCTATATGACGCCGCCCGGCAAGAAATCACAGATGAGTTTACATTGAATTTGAATAAAGACATGTATGAAGACACATATGAAGATATATTATTAGAACACACCCATCAATGTATTTAGTATGTTTTTTATTTAAAAATATTAATATTATTCACAAGAGGTGGCGGATCAGCCCAAATAGGTCCCGGAACGTAGGGGGGTCAAAATGAGGAGATGGGGGATCCTGTTCCGGCATGTTCCGGCTCAAATTAACCCCTGGTGACGGGATTCTACACGCAGCATTGTGAAATAATACGGCCACCCCATTGGTCCACACGTGGTCACGGGGTTCCACACACGGCGACGTGAGATGATGCGGCCACTCCATTGGTCCACACGTGGTCACGGGATTCTACACACAGCGTTGTGAAATAATACGGCCACCCCATTGGTTCACACATGGTGACGGGGTTCTATTCACAGCGTCGTGAGATAATCCGGCCACCCCATTGGTCCACACGTGGTCACAGGGTTCTACACACAGCGTTGTGAAATAATATGGCCACCCCATTGGGCCACACGTGGTGACGGGGTTCTATTCACAGCCTCGTGAGATAATGCAGCCACTCCATTGGTCCACATGTGGTCACGAGATTCGACACACAGCATCGTGACATAATGCGGCCACTCTATTGGTCCACACGTGGTCACGGGGTTCTACACTAGAGCCCTGCGCGGGACTGATTTTCCAGTCCCGCGCCCGCCAGCTCCCGCAGTCTTCAGTCCCGTGCCCACCCGCGTCCCGCAAAGACTTATAATTTTCAGTCCCGCTCCCGCCCGCAACTAAAATAGTTTGTCCCTCTCCCGCCCGCAACTCCCGCAGGATTCCGATTTCCGACTTCCGCCTTTTGCCCAAAGCCGACCCCGTTCCGATCTCTGCGGAGTCTTCAGTCATGATCGGAGAGCAGAGCCGAACACGGAAGAGGAGAACGGAATCTGATTTTTTTTTTTGCGATTTTACACATCCGCAACTTTATTTAAAATGTAAACGAATCGGATACAAACGCTATAAGTATCCGATCCAAATAGGTCGAAGAGAAGCCGCATGCCGGCGGAGACTCACGGAGCTAAAATAATTGTATTATATATATATATTAATAATAAGAATAATATCGACCACGGCATTAATAATTCTTCCAGAGCTCACAGCATGGCAGCGGGCCACTTTTATTATTTCATCTTCCGCGGTCCTCTCGGCGGCAAGACAGCTGTCACTCGTCACCGTCAGCTGCCTCTCGCCGCCTTGCGGTGCGAGAATGATTCGCGGCGCAATCCGCAAGTCACGTTTTTAGTTTGCGGGACTGCAGCTTATTTCCGCTCCCGCCCGCACCTGCACTGTGCTCGCTGCGTCCCGCCCGCACCCGGAATGAGCTTTCAATATTTGTCCCGCGTCCCTGCCCACGGGAGTGCAGGGCTCTATTCTACAACTGGCTAACTGGCTTATCTATATGTCTAAAGTTCGACAGCACAAAGTTGCCACAACCCTTTCTGTAGCTGGGCAGAGGGGAGTTGAAATGCATGTTCCTTTATTTGATTAAATAAATGCATTGCCTATATACCACCTGGGATGTGTAGTTCAAAGTTCATTATTTCATTCATAAAATGTCAGATGACAGTGTTCAGGTCTGCAACCTATCAATCAATCCTCTTCACTTCTGTTTTTTTCTCTTTTATTGCAGCCCTTTCAGACAATTTCCAGGTGTATTCAGCATTAGCTGGAAAGTGGATAAAAAGGGGAGCAGACATGCAACAGAACTGAGGCCATGACTCTCTGCGCCATTACGACATATATGTGCTTGGTAGTGCTCTGACTGACTGAGCCACTGTGGCGCACAAGCCTCTTTACTATTTTTTGTTTCTATTCAAGTAATTTTTTTTTGGCTTAGGTGACACATTTATTAAGGTTAGCTGGAAGGGGGATGAGAAAGCGGGGTAAAGCGACCTGACATGGCAGTGAGAGGAGGCAAACTGGTGTACTCACATGCATGATAGTGTGTGTATGTGTGTATGCATGTATGTATATATCAGAGAACCAACTCACAACCCTCTTTACTTCTAACCAATCAGTTCCCAGTGAGCCACTTTCCACCAGCCACAGTGAATTCTAGGAATGAGTGTTGTATGAGTATGAGCTAAGAATGAGCTAAATGTCCCAAGTAAAGGCAGCCAATGAGTTCTGCCTCGTCCCAGGATATGCCCAGGTGGTCCAGGTCTTGTGCCACAGGGCTGTGCCAGATGGTTTCAGACTGCCCAAGTTGTCTTCTCTGTGGAGTGTATCCCAAGGTTATGCTCCAAGTCATCAAATGGTCTGCTTTTCATTCCCTTGGTCCAGCTTTTTTTTTTATACCATATTTGGCTGTCGGATATCTTGTTAGGGAAGAAGTTCTGGCCGCTCCTGGGGCATGTGTTGTGGAACACCTCCAGGATCCACATCTCTCCCCACTGCCTCATGGAGGACGACGGACAGAGCCGTGATACGAACGTGTTTTTGCTTTTCCAGCTGTACTGCCACAGATGGAACAAGTGAGAAAGGAGGATGCAAGTGCCAAAACCAAAATGGCAAAGGGTAAGAGAGAGCCCATGATTGTTAAAGTTGAACGTCATTGGCCTCACAGCAGAGGCCGCCACATTGTGGTTTCAGGGCATGAAAGTCGGGAAGAGTAGCTTGGTGAGCTTGCTGGGCCCCTCTGTGATTAGAAAATAAATCTGTTAATCCCCTTAAAAGGTAAAGGATTATTTACCTCTGTGATGCCCTTTTTGTTATTTTTTTGGGCGCAAGCGCCATTTTTCATTCTTTATTGAGAGAGTTAGTGACATGATTATAACGGAAAATGGGATGAGTACTCAGGGGGAGACATTGGAGAAAATCCGGAGATGATATGCGAACCGACGGTGCTGCCCGGCCTGTGGCCTGGGGGACGCTCTCTCTAACCACCCTGCCACCACGCGCCCCCAGTGATGCCCTTTCTGATATTCATATTTGGCAGCTAAAGAGTTTTTAGCATATTGTGAGTTTTCAGCAATAAATCTCCGCTAATGCTGAACGTTTTTCGGTTTTAGACCGAAAACCAAAAATAACAATGCGGTTTTGGTTTCTTCAAAGCGTCGGTTTCTCCGTGCATCATGTGTGGAACGGCTCTGGAGGCACAAAACCGACAAAAAACGAAAATTTTGTTTTTTAGATTTACAATTTTTTGTAAAAATCATTCAACCCTAATCTCCACCCATACTGTACAAGGGGAGCAAATACGTCTGCTGGGTTTAAACCACGAGACAGAAGTGATGCACAAGTCTCGCCTGCACTGTCGTCTCGATTGGCCAGCATGGAAAGTGGCACCACGGGGCATTTCCCGCTGAAGTAAGTAACCAAGTTTTACGGTTTCATTTTTAAAAAATTAAAATGTGAGATTTTTAAGGCAAAGGGCACATTGCTGTCTCAAGGAGAAAATCTTTATCACGGAATGATTGGGCCATTCGTACGTTCAACACACACACACGAGTGAATGAAAAAAACAAAACACTCGGAACGCTTATAGAAGCAATATCTCAATAATTACTGGATCAAACTTCAAACATTCACCTTTCATAGCCCACAGATAATGTTTAATTTGGTAAAAAAATAAAATGAAAATACACATGAAAAAGCTGAAAAATGTTAATGATGATTAAAAGCTAAACGAAAAAAGGAGCCAAAATGTGCACTGCAATGACTTTGTTTTATAGGTTTTATCCATGGTTATTTGAAACATGGAAAATCAGCTATAAGAAAGCATGATTTATGCCTGGTAATGCCAGGGTTAAGCAGGAAATTATTGATCACCTATGATGTTGGACACATGTCGGCCCTCAGCACCAACTAGATAAACATCACGAAATGCAGAGATTCCAACAAGCAGAGGGCTTTGATTACACATCTTTGCTCCTCACTTCTGCTCCTCTTGGAAATTAAATCCTGAACGTGAGATCCAAAGGGGCAAGCCCAGTGGCAGGGCTTAATCAAGAGCTGTGTTCGGATGCACCGGGTAGGGCACACACCAGGACTGCACCCTGGAGAGGCATGGCTGATGGGGCAAATCTTGGACCTAAAATTGAGCATTTGTGGGAATCACTGTCAAACTTGTTGTTGAGCATAATAATAATAATAATACATTTTATTTATAACGCACCTTTCATTGCAATCAAGCAATCTCAAGGTGCAGCATATGAACGGGGCCTATATACTTTTAAAAAGTTAAAAAACAATAGGATGCCACACATTATCAAGAAAATGTGATTATTTCAGTCAAAATTTCAAATAAAACAACAATTATGAATGCAATTGGATGTAATCTGAGGTGTGGATTACAGGGAATACACTCTGAGCAGTTTAACACCCTGCACTGTGTACTATTCTCCCATAATACACACCTCCTTGTGATATGTTGCCTACATAAATGGAGGTAGAGTCCATTATAGTGTACACTCACAAAGACTCTGTAGCTACCACCCGCTGGGCAAGGCCGTAGAGAGTGGAGCTGTTGCTGAGGACCACCAGCTGACTGAGGTGAGGGCTGGGAACCTTCTCCTTCTTCTCCTCCGATTGACCTCCAACACTCTCCCCTGACTCCTGGGGTGGGGTGGGTGGAGAGACAGGGACCGAGAGTGAAGGAGAGGGAGGCGGAGGCAGCGAGACAGAAAGAGGAAGGGTGGAAGACAGAGCCAGATATTATGGCATGAGAAGGGAAAACGGAGAAGATAAAAAGAAGATGATTAAACACACACATTCCGTTAAATTATACACAATGAGCTTAAGTAGTGCTGCAATAAAAGCCCTTAACCCTAAATCAAAATATGCTACTTTCAATAAAATTCCTTGATTACTGCCTGGACACTGGTCCACACACTGAACGCATTGGCATCCAAACAGGTTTTGGAGCTGGCATGGTTGTTACAGGTTGTCCAATTCTTGAGTTTCAGGCCCCAAGCTCCGACAACAAACCAGCGCTGGTTTCAAAATGGGTATACTCAACATACTCATCATCATACTCGACGGACTGAACCATTACAAGTACGTCTATGAAACCACCATCTAACTGCAGTGAGTTTGCGAGAATCGTCACGTCAGTGTCCACCGTGAGACTAAACATTTTGAAATGTCAATATTAAGATTGAATGACATTCTTTTAGGCCCATTCAGACGATCTTCAGCTTTATTCAAGGTTAGCTGGAAAGAGGCAAAGAAAGGGGATGGAATATGCGGCAAAGCTGTCGATGTGGGGAAATGAACTCACAACTATCCGTGTATATACAGTAAGCTTTGTACACCACTGTCTTAAGAGACTGAGCTACTGCAGGGATTTTCAACACATATACTGTCACTCAAGGAAAGGCACTCGAAGATACAGGAGACAGATGACTCTCAGCCAATCCTGTGCTTGCGGCTCGACAGTCTGCATGAGTGCCGTCACTGAATATTTATGAGCGGTTGGCTGCGATTTGCCATCGGTGGGAGGTGACGTTCGCTGGAGAGACGGCCATACGGTGTGTTTGGAGTGCTGATGCATGGAGACGAAAGAGTGGTAGAAATGCCAGCAGAATAAAAACAGCTTGAGGTAAAGTGTTAAATGCTGATGGTGAAGCTAAGGTTCAAAAGTGAAGACTAAGCGTGAGAAGCGAATAGACGTGACATGATTTTCAAGGCAGACTTTTGCATAGAAAGTATAGCAGAAATCATAAATCATGCTTGTTCGTCTACAAAAAATTACTCGACTACAGATTATGCTTTTTCAAAAAGTCAACCTTTGAGTCTCAAAGTCTGCATGATTGATTCACATGTGTATTATATTTTTTTTTTCATTGCTCTTTAACGTCATTCATCTTGTACACACTAAACTTGTACAGCACATGTGACTCTATAATATATGCAGATCACCAAGTGAAGGTGAAAACAGTGCAGGTAGCAAATGAGTAATTGTTGCATTCCTGTTTTGGTGTTGATTCTAGTCACTCTCGGCCAGCCTATGCTTTCAGTGCCAAATTTAACGCCGCAATGCAACAAGGGAATTGGCAGGGGCGGAGTGCTTGGATATAACATTTTATGGCTGCAGAATCAAAGCAACCATGCCAGAGGAATGCCACGTGCAAGCACAATGCAGCAGCTTGCCCAGAGTGCGTTTGTTTTCTTCCTCAGGGTCGACCCGGTGCCAAGCACCCCCAGCCAAAAGGGGCTTGAAACAAGAGCATTAGCATCATTTGTTGGCAGAGTAACCCTCAAGCTCTACTGAATAACAAAACAAACAAAAAAAGCAAGCACATTGTGGAAGTTCAATTCTACAGAGCTGATAAAGTCTGTCTCTTCCGGTAGGTGCCAGTGGGAGCTTTAGGCTCAGAAATGATGAATGACAGCCAAGAGAAATGTATCATTTATTATCTGGGCCATTGCGATTCTGCTCTGGATTTAACAAAAGTGAGTGAATGTTTAATGCTTTTAGAAGCAATTTAGTGAGAACTTTGATATGCTTACTGCTTTGGCAAGCACGGGTTGCTGAAAAAGGTTATTTAAATTGTATATGGCCCACAGAGTTATTTAAATGTTGACATTTAAATATTGTTGAGAATTGCCCACCTGGAACGAAACTACTCTGGCAACATTTTGTTTCCATGTATGTGTTTTCCAAGTGTATGATAAAATAGAACGCTGATCCTTAGCCCATTTCAAGCGACTCATTTCCACTGGCTTCTCATCACATGGATACACACCATCTAGCTGAGCACTTCTACTGGATTCAGATGCTGCTGCATATGTACAGGTTGTAACACACTGCTAGTCGCAGACTCCCACGGCCCTGCGTCATCAGGCTTGTTTCCAATCGTACATAGTTACGACATACAATACGTTTTTTTTAAATTCCACCATTCAAAAAGAAAAAAAAATGTCTATCAGTCTGTTCTGGTCCTAAATCAGAATAGCAGCAGATAACCCTGGGGCTATGGCGTTTCCTCAATCGCTCTCTCTCGAGTGTTATGATGCGTTGTTTTTGTGAACCCTCCTCTCTTGTGTACTTTCCTATAGACAAGACAGGATAGTACTGTGTTGTTTTGTGATTTATTGAAGTGTTCTGTCCTACACAGTGAAGCCTTGGAGGCAAGAAAAATTTCTGCACAAGTTGACAATGAAGTTCTATCGTATGTGCATAGGTCGAGTTTTGTGGGAAAATAATAATTCAACAAATCTAAATGACTAATTTCAGCATTAGTAAATGAATTATTATAAAGAACATGCGATAATGACATCTGAGAATCTGGCTAACCCTTTCATTCTCCCTTGCTTTTTCCGATAATGCTCTCTGATCACGCCTTCTTTTTGTACAGAAACATGCGTGGAAACATTAGTGTGTGCCTGAATGAAAAGAAAAAGAATGTGTCTGTTAATTGTATTGAGATTTCGTATTTGTCATTTAGACTGCAGAAAAACAGCCAAGGAGTTGTTTTTGCATTGCTTTGAGTTCCAAGGTGAATTTCTATACTAGCCGCTGCTCTCAGAACCACATGTGGCAGCCAGCAAACATGTAACATTATCTTGTCATTATTAATAAGGACTGGGTTTTGCCTCATTAAATAATGTCACATTTTGATTAATATGGATGTATCAAGACATGTCAACACAGTCAAGATACAATTTACCACGACATTCGAACAACGACAAAGCCATATTCACCCAAGGCCACCACACTCGCACATTACCACTAACGAGGTATGCATGTCAAATGCCAAACACGCTCGAGAAGAGAAAGTGAGAAGCGCAGGTGATGTTTATTACCTTCACACATGAAGAGGGTTATGCGTGCCACCCCGGACTTCAATGTTTCGCGACAAGGTACTACAAATTGGCTCCTCACGTGACCATCGAGTGGCATCACATCTTGTGACATCTACATGTTCACTTTTAATTACTTTTTGTGGTGTGCTGTAGAGCCACAAAGTTCTGAATGCAGAGAACATGCAGTAATGAATATGCAGTAGTAAAAGGGAGCAGAATATTCTGTTTAGCCGAGAATTGTATCAATATATATTCTCGCCCACATATTTGACAGACTGCTTTTCAATTTTAGTGTCATCAGTCTAGAGTTTGTCCCAGACATACGTCAATCACCTCATCTTCACTGCCAGCGAGTGAGCGATAAAATTAGAACGCATACTTTTCAATGTGATTGTCGTCATTGGCCACGAGTCGTTCGTATCACAGAGGCGAAAAACATTGCTCACGCTAGCTCTATTCGAACGGCTTTTCGGGGCGACATTGTGTCCCCAAAAGGATCCGGCGCACAGTCCCGACGTGTTACCAGACAGGCGCACATTGCTGCATGGTCTATGGATCGCGGGGTTGATAGACCACCGCTTTGATGCGCCTGAGCTGTGTGTGTTAATGGTTAGAGTATTTGAATGTATTTCATTAAAACCCAAAAACCCACACAGCATGATTGACACAGACAAGATGTTCAGAAAAGTACGTAGTGTACTGAGTGCCCTGTGAATATTGCCTGCTGAAGGAATATTCGCATGTAAACTAGAAAGGTCTTTTTTTTTTCATCAATCTTCACAGCACGTCAAAGGACAATTGTTTCAAACGGCTGGAGCTCGCTTCACATACGCAGGCTATTCAACCTTGCAGTTCTTCCCATATTATTATGATCCATTCAATACCTTCTCTCACTGCTTGTCTTCTTATTATTATCCAGGCAATCATGTTCCAGGGGCGCGGTGTCGGTCAAAGCTGTAGTGTTGCGTAAATGAAGCTGTTTCATTACTATTATCTTTTTTTTTTACACCCAACGCAGCAATTGTGTGCTTTCAGATGTCTTGCATACCTAACAGCGACGGATGAGCACCACAGAGAAATGCCGGTGTCAATGGCTTGGTCACAGGATAAATAGATTCACTGTGTGGGGAATAAATGCAATCAGGCGACGAGTTGCTGGCGAACATGATTCTTTAGGAGGCTGTGGGCGACAGAGGAGCTAGGGGTGCATAGGGACCTGCAAAGGAATAATTAGTTTTGTTCCTTCATAATCTAGTGTTTTTAGAAATGCAATTAATTTGTATTTGCGCAGCACACAAGGGAGGGAGGGGGGACCTCAATGTATGCATCTATCTGTATGTTTTTCACATTCTTAAAGAGTATGTCCCAAGATGCAAATGTTTTTAACTGCTACAATATGTTAAAGTGAACTTGTTATCACAATACACACTGGAAATACTAAAAGTATTTACTTAAAAGAGTATTCACAGTTGCATGTTGACATACTCAACTGTGTAGTCATCAATAGACAATGAGCATTTTTACATCACATATCTAGCCCATGATCTCCATGAACAGATTATAAAACCCTGTAACCCCTAATAATTCAACACATATATATTTAACATATATTAGAATGCATTTCACCTGACATAACTGTTTGCAATGTTTTCCCCCGTCCACAAGGATTTCCCCTCAGGTCGGCCGAATTGCACAACTG
Organism: Bregmaceros cantori; assembly: GCA_900302395.1. NCBI lineage: Eukaryota > Metazoa > Chordata > Actinopteri > Gadiformes > Bregmacerotidae > Bregmaceros > Bregmaceros cantori. Next base: position 6,037 of record OMKY01251550.1, on the reverse strand, counting down.
GCCCCTGCGGGGCTGCGCGGCAGCGCCTTCAGTAGTTTGGTGCTCCAACACGGGGTGGAAACCCCCGACCCGGGACAGATTTGATCAAAGCGATCCCGCAAGTTGCTTTGAATGTATTTACTCGTCTTTGGTGCCATGCCTTCTTCCCGAAGTTCCTCCATTTTTTCAGCCCTAGAGATCTGTCTGCCAGCCAAGTCAGCTCCAGCTCCTTTTGCCGGACAAGTTTTCAAATGAGATTTCTCCCTTGACCCTTAACCAAATAAGAGTTGGCCCTTAACCAAACAAGAATTGGGACACCCCTTGATCTTCACGGGAACACGCAAATTCAAGGACAAGGACCAAGACATCGTTTGCGACAGGGCCTAATTGTAATAGAGCTCGTAAAGAGTAACCATCCGAATTTAAAACAAAAACACACTTTGCTTTTTAATTAGAACATACAATATACTATTATATACTACAATTCTATTGCCATCATGGTTTCAGGAAGGTCATGAGTACTTCCACCACCTTTGTCTTTATTGCCTTTTCAAGACCCATAGTAACGGTCATGGTGTATTGTAGGTGTTTCAGTTGGATTGAGCATCTGTGGAAATACTGAATAAGACATCCATCTCAGCTGACGTCTTTAAACTGTCAGCAGGGACAGCTATGTGGCATAACTGATGCTACTGGCTAGGTGTTACCTTGGAGACAAAAGCAAGGGAAACATAAAAAAATAGCATGTGCAAGTTGTTATTTGATTCCTAGGTTGAAGAAAAAGAAAATATCACAACCTATGGAGAGCAGGTTGTGACACAAATATCACAAAGTGTATCTGTATATATATATATATATATATATATATGAGATGTGGTTCAAATATAATTTGACATCATCGTCTTGTGATCCTGCTGCTAATCTTTCCTACCTTCGTTTCATACCATCTTTCCCTCTCCCCCCTCTCTCGTTCTTGCACCCTCTTTCCCCTTTCTTACGCCCAATTTCCATTGCCAGCGACAGCAACACCAGTCGTGTGAGATCACTGAATGGCGTTTCCATTGCCAGTCATGGCGCTACGACCACAGTTGACGCACTAATTGAAGTTCCCGTGGAGCGTCTTTTTCAAGGGAGCAGAGTCTTGTTGCAGCGTTCGGGGCTACCTTGTCGATTTGTGCAAATAGGCAAATACAGTTTGAAATAAAGCTCTCCCCATTGTGTGCGTGTGTGTGTAGATACGCCATAGGATACATATCAGATATGGATATGTTCATGAGCATGGCGCGGAGCATGCAAGGTTGTGCACGAATTGAAGGCTTTAATCAAACAGCCACACTCCATAACCACACTCAAAAACACAATGATTCACGACCCGCACAGCATCTTTTTAAATGTATAATAATATAATTATAATACATACTTCAATTCATAGCTTAACTCTGTTAATAAACGTTTGTGTTTGTGTGAGCAATTCCCTCTGTCTCTCTTTCTTTTTATTTAACAATAATAATAGAATAATAATAATAATGATGATAATAATGATACTAATAATCATAAAAATAAAAAAATATTATTGTTGACTAAGGACAAAAAGAGCGGAGAGAGAATGAGAATTGCTCACACGTGCGCGCAATGACACAAATGTGTTGTTGGCGTTATTCAATAAATATACTAATGAATAGGGATGCACTAATCACGTTTTTTTTCTCCCGATCCTTTGATTTTAAGGATCGGCTTATCCCGATCTCCTGTACAGAGTCCCGATCCCGAGACCTGACACTGCAAAAATTGGTAGTACCCAAACTATTTGGCACTATTGTCATTTTCAAGAATAGTCGAGGTAAATAAACAGTCATGATGGCATTTAAAGATTGTAATTTCTATAAAATAAAATCCTCTGTGGAAATTGAAAAACTTAATGTATTCAAGAAGATTACTATATAATTAAATAATCACAGTTGCACAAGAAACAACACAATTTCCAGAGTAAAAGTTCATCAGAGTATTAATGTGTGAATGGAAAATTCGCACAGCCATTCATTACATTTCATTCACCAAAACACTCAATATTTGAGATTGGTTTGTGAGCAACACATCATGTTAGCAGTTCCAGCATGGAAGCTAAATGCATTGAAGCGGGGGTTACCCATG
>OMKY01251549.1:3980-17567 GCA_900302395.1 Bregmaceros cantori | reverse complement strand
GTATAAAGAGGGGAAGAGAGAGAGATGGAGAGAGGGACTGAGAGAGAGAGAGGGAGGGGGGAGAGGGGTGGGAGGGAGGGGGGGAGGGGGGGGGGGGGGGAGAGGGAGAGGGGGGGGGGGGGGGAGGGGGGGGGGGTAGAAAGAGGGGGGGGGGGGAGAGAGAGATGGAGAGAGAGATACAAAGAGGGGAAGAGAGAAAGATGGAGAGAGGGAGGGAGAGAGAGAGATGGTAGGGGGTGTAGGGGAAGAGAGGGAAGGAGAGAGAGAGGGAGAAGGAGAGATGGAGAGAGATACAAAGAGGGGAAGAGAAAGAGAGGGTGGGAGAGAGAGAGAGATGGAGGGGGGAGAGATGTAGGGGAAGAGAGGGAGGGAGAGAGAAAGATAGAGATGGGGGGAGAAAGGGATGGGGGAGAGAGAGCGAGAGATGGAGAGAGGGAGAGAGAGAGAGAGAGATGGAGGGGGGAGAGAAGGAGGGGAAGAGAGAGAAGGAGAGAGAGAGAGAGAGAGAGAGAGAGAGAGAGAGAGAAAGAGAGAGAGAGAGAGATGGAGGGGAAGAGAGGGGGAGAGAGGGTGAGAGACAGAAAGATAGAAGGGGAAGAGAGAGAGAGTGGGTGAGAGACATAATTTGAAGAGAGAGAGAGTAAGTGTAAGATAAAGGCCGAGAGAGAGCGAAATATGTTTCTTTGGCACAAATACTGAGATATTATGAATAACAAAAAAAGTAACTAAAACAATCAACTTAGTTACTTTTAAAATAAAGTACTCTAGGGGGCACAGTGGCAGAGTGGTTATGGAGTCCCCCAGACCACAGTTTGAGCAGTGTCACGGGTTCGAATCGCCTCTCCGGCTTTTCTGCAATGACTCTTCATCCTGATTTCCAAGCTAATCCCATCGCTAATATGCACAACACAGTGCATATTAACGCATAGTATTGAGCTCCACTGAGGCAGGTTGGCAGCATATTAACAGTTAAACTCAAAACATGTGTCAACACAAGTCTCCTCAAAATGTCCGTAGATGCCATTCTGGAACCACTGATAATGCAATCACATCGATTTTAGGCACATATTATGGACTCTAAAACAAAACCTGACATAGGAGTTAGGCTGACTGCTTTATGATAATACATTTTGATGTTGTTTTGCCACACGGATATAGGAGGTAGGCTGATGTGTTTTTATGACGGATACTTTTCTGGGTGTTTGGCACGGATGTAAATCAGCAGATTGATTGTGTGGGACAAGGTTGTGTTGGGTTCCGACATGACTGACTGCTGGGTGTTTGACCCATAAACAGAGATGGGCTGTAACGCATTACATTTACTCCGTTCCTTTTTTACTTTTGGTGTACTTTTTTTAACTTTTGGAGTACATTTTTCGTAAGGTACTTTCTACTTTTTCTGAAAAAAATACTTTTTACTGAGATGTCACCAATTTGCTACTCGTTACATTAACTTGGCCTTAGCGACACCCGTTGGGAACTGTTGACACATATGTTGACGTCATATCTCTATCTCCCTCCCGGGTGGTCTCTCTCGCTCTTTCTCTCTCTCTCACACTCTCTCTCTCTCTTTATAAAACCGGCGACATTGACCTGCCAAGAAAAGTGTCATTTGCTGTTAAAGAAGAAGAGGAAGAAGAATAAGACTTAGGCCAGTGGCTGACAGACCCCTCTCCAACACTTTTTGGTATTATGCATCGGCCCATGCGTTAGCCCTGGAGTATCAACAGCCCCCACGGATGTGAAATCAGGAATAGGCCTTGTCTCGGATTCTTGATCTCTCTCTGGCTCTAGCCAGGAAGCTTGTCGCTTTTGCTGGATGCACCAGGGGGGATCTTAAAATAAATCAAAACATGTGCTGTTAGAGTAAACACAAGTCTCCACATTACACTTCAATGTGGCGTCGCAACAACACAATTAAATGCACCATAAATCCACTAAACAAGAGCAAAAACACAGGACGGTCCACACACCAGACAGATGTATCATTTTATATTTCCCATGTGTTCATAAAACTCCAGTGTCACACACCTGGCACAGTAAAACTACATCTCTATGGCTTCAGATTACAATGCTACGGTTTTTGGTCAGACTTTAGCCACTTGACTATTATTCAAAAAACAAAACCACTATAATACCTACTCCCATGGATATATCATTCGTTCTGTTTACATGGACACCTTTTTGCATCTGATCAAATTTAGATGGATCAAATATAATCAGCTTCCCCTGTATACATGAACATTACCAATCAGATCCATGTTTACACCGCGTTTGCATGGTCAGAGTATATATAATATATACTGTATATATGTATAATATATTCATATTTATCATGAAACAGGCTACAGACTGGTGGTTGGCTTCGCGGGATCGCACTCCCCCCCATCTTATGAAGCCATTCGCGTTGATCAGAGGTGGCCGCCGGTGCGAGATGGCCGCCGGCGTAACAATTGGGAGGGCCAATGCGTGGACCATTCGTTTGGTTTGGCTTGCAGGCTTGCTCTTTGTGGCGAATGTCTTCAATGCGCGAATGTCTTCAATATTCAATATTATTGAGTTAACGCCACCGCCGCGTCCCCTGCAGAAGGTCCTTTGTGTTAATGCGATAACTTTTAAAACAGATGGATGGATTCAGAGTGTGAATGTTCTAGGGTAGGTTCATGAACTGATGTGATTTGAATGGAGGCCAACACTTTCAAGATGGCCGAATTCAAGATGGCCGAATACAGTCTGGCCTATTCTGTACTAGGCACCTGTGACATCACTATTCCTACAGAAAGCATGGCTCTACAATATTTCTGGGGTTTATTTATGCTTCGATCGCATTTCGGGGGATATCCCATTAGCAGTTTAATTCATTTTGGAAGAGTATTCATCCCCGTTTTCTTCGCAGGAACACTGCGTTACCCGTACCCCACCGACTGCTCCCAAGAACTCCAGAATGGCATCAAGGAGTCTGGTGAGGTGGAGATCTTCCTGGGAGGACCCAGTGGACCAGCACTGACTGTCTGGTGCGATATGGAGACGGATGGAGGAGGCTGGACGGTGAGGCTCACATCAAAGTTCATTCACTTCGGTTTATTCACCTCAGACAATACCAAATACATGTGAAATAGGGCTACAACGTTTAGTCGATTAATCGATGACTAATCAATTATATAACTAGAAGCACTCAGAGAGTGCAAACCTGTGCCAAGGTGATGGGGTCACTGATGCCAAAATATCTAGAATGATATTGTATTACTTATAGGCTACAGAAATGCACCAAAATGTAATCAATTGTCACCAGTGGTAGCACGAGCACGCTCTTGGTGGTACGCAGGATTATAGTCATAAAAATAAATATTTTCGCGATCTGCGTGGACACAGACACAGACCCGGGTCTCCAGCTTGGCACACCATAGGGCTAACCTCTACACTATCTGAGGTATTTTAGTACTAAGCAGTAGAGTGGAGGCAACTGCTGTGTGTTGCTGGAGGTGATCGCAGTTTGTAAGCTCATAACAGTTGTGAAGCTGGTCATTTCCAACAACTCTACAGAATTTCATCCAGATCGAACTCACTGTCCCACATTATGTACCTACCAAAAAAGGCCCACATTAGCCCACCCTATTACAACATGAAGTTACTCAGCACAGTGATTAAGACGTACACCTTGGTAGCAATACATTCTGTGTAAAACTGGAACCTATTTTAATATTCAGTTTCATTGTTTGCGTTGTGTGCATTCACAGGTCTTCCAGCGGAGAAGAGACGGCTCGGTTGATTTCTACCGTGGGTGGAAGGAATACGTGGCCGGTTTTGGAGAACTGAATGGAGAGTTCTGGCTCGGTGAGTGATCCAAGTCAGTTTGACTTGGACACTTCAGCTAAGAGTGAAGTGGTGGTTCACTCCGGACTGAGACTTGGTGATACAAAAGTTCAAAGTCTCAAGTAATCCACACTGTAAGCTCTACCAGTCTGGACATGATGTACAGCACACCAGTTGTGAATATCTCTGTGATGCTCCTTTGTTTCATTGCTTTAAAAACACTCTTTTTGCGTTTGTCATTGGATTTTTCTATTTTCCTATGTCCTACCGGATCATGCCGAGAAGCCAGAAGGAAAAGTACTCAACAAGCAATTTATTTCACCGCTTCACCACTTTCTGCTATGTAGTCTCTGGATGTGTCCGGCCAGGAGCCTCGTTCAATGCCAGTCCACCTAGCGGCTAATGTTGTGTCAGAGCATCAGAATTCTCCATGGGGAACTCTGATGCTCCACATTCCGAGTTCCGATGGAGAAACTGGAATCGGTTAATGTGGCAATTGTCGCACAAATCGAACAGATGAACATGATATCTGGGAGAGGTGAAGGCACTCTCTCAGCAGGTGAGTGGTGGAGGAGGCAGAGACGCAAGTGAAGTAATTCTCACTGCTAACCACGGCTTAGAACCAATATTTTTTCCCAATCGGTTTGTTCCAAACAGAAACAGAAGTATAACGTTTCAGGTTCCACCAATAAATTGATATTCCTGAACCAGTTAGAACAAAAAAATATTGTTCGCGGAACGGTTCATTTTGTTCCTGTCACCTGGCACAGATGGTGTTTCAATTCAAGTTGACACTTGTCGCGGGCGCAGCTGGGAAGTGAAGGCGCACCGCGGCAGAGACTGGCGGAGCAGCAGACACCTATGGGACAGACTGCGCTGTGTTTTCTAACAAAAACTTTGAGGAACAAAAGAAAACCGGTATTAACCGGTTACCATTATTGATAGTGTTCCTGTTCCAAAAACATAAAGAATAATAACATTTCCAGTTTCATTTCTGTTCCCTGGAAAATACAAAAAGTTCCGGGTTTTGGTTTTCATTCCTTCAACCGGTTCAAAGCTAAGAGAACTCTGACCCTCCAGGTCTGCAGAACCTCCACAACCTGACGTCGGCCATGCCCATGACCCTGAGGGTGGACCTCCGTGCCGGCCCCGAGGCCGTGTACGCCCGCTACTCCTCCTTCCAAGTGGGGAAAAAGACCTACAAGCTCAGCATCGGTGGATACAGTGGCACCGCCGGTGGGTGGCACTAATATTTTATTCCTGTCTGTCATGTCCCTATAGAATTCTTAAAAATAATAATAATTCTACGTAAGTAGGTTAGTAGGATGATAAACCTACGCTGCAATATGTTGTTTGGAGAAGACTTGGCTCTGTTCGAATTTGCGTACTTTGCGAAGTGCAATCCACTCCGCGCACTATGTGCAGTGGTGTTTTTTGGTGTATGACGTCACGTCATCCCACTCCTCGCTAATATCAACCACTACACTAAAAAGCAACCTCAAACGTCAACCGTGAAGGTTCATGAAGGTAAAGGTTCTTTATTGAGCCACACCTATATACATGTACAGTGAAATTCTTTTTCTGGATTCAACCCATCCCTGAGGAGCATTTATTGCATATTCTATTACTGCGGGAGGTGCGTTATTTACATGTCCCCCCACTTTTTCTGACGAACAATTTCTCCCCCCATCACTTTTTCCAACCGCCATAATACCCTTCCAAAATAAGGAGAAACAATTTCTTTTAAAAAGTGCCTAAATTTATCACAGACGCCACGAGAGAGATTACGGATGGTGGCCATGGCAACACAACACGTCTCAACACACCGTCCATAAGAATACACATATGGCTGACCTCTGGTGGTTCTTGTGGTGGTAGTGACAGGCTTAAAATGGAAACTGGGATGAAGAGTTGGGGGAAGACATTGCAGAAAACCCGGGGTATGCGGGACCCGTGGCGCTGCTCGGGCTGGGGGACGCGCTCTCCAACCACTCTGCCACCATGCGCCCCCTTGAATTATTTGTCTAATTAATTCATTTTGTCGATGAATCTAGTAAAATGCTACCCATTTTAAAATGTAATAATCAATTTAATAACGACAACACGGGTTATTGGTCAACATGTTTCTAATCTTTGTAATTTAATTCAAGCTGTGTTCACAGCAATTTTTTCCTCCAGGAATGACCAACACTAGGGGCTATCAGATGTTGATCTTCCAGAGATTCAGGGGGGTGACTCGCACGGGGAGAAAAAGGATACGTTCAAGTGCTCGCATTGTCGGGAGTCAGGTCATCGCTTCAATGCACATTAGACAATGCAATGCGTATTATTTATTATAAAACCTCAAATTGGGAGTAATAGGCCCCACTTTTGAAATCACACCGACGCTCTAGTGTGGTGGTTTACTATAAGATATAATAATAAGATATACATAGATATAATCTTTTGAAGCGTTTCCCCATGTGGCCCCGCCCCTTTCCCAACATAGTCAAAATGGTGTCCAAGGGGTGCACAATGTCTCCATCGTCCCTCACTTCGCATTTTCAACTTTCGTACTGCACCATCCGGGTACTTGACTTCACCACTTTTGCATTGTTAACAGCACTATGCACTCGAAGCAAGTGTATGAAGTATACAAAGTTCTGAAGTGCACGAATTAGAACATACTCTTTGGCTGTTTCCGAAATCGCTCAGTATTCCTTATACAGTGCACTATATGGGGCGCACGCCATTTTGTAGGGGTGTCTGAATAATCCATGTACCCTATATAATGCACTATATGGGGAGCACACCATTTTCTCGGGGTGTCCACCATGTACCCTATATAGTGCACTCAAAGTATCACACAATGCACCGCGTAAAGTATTGACCATCGATGAACCCTAGTCCAAGCAATATAACCCATAATGCACTGCGAGACGTTTTAAAAATGACCTAAATTGGCGGGAGTAATAGCAACTGGCCACGGCAAATAGTTATAAATGTATGTACTTTTTACTTTTTGTAATGATTGTTGAATTTTATAATTATATATTTTATAATTATATATATTATAATACTTTTGACAGCGCCAACTCTAGTTTCTGAAATCTCGGCTGTTGCATGCACTATGAGTGAGTATATAGGGAGTAGGGAGTAGGATATAGGGAATGATTCTGGACACAGCCTGTCCAAAATCAGGCTGTGGATAAACAGAGTGTGGATAAATAGTGAGCTGTAACAATGTGAATTGTCTGCTTATTTCCAACATGGCAGAAAGTCGCCCCTGTTTGACATCTTGTCTCCTGTTCAGGTGATTCTCTGAGTTACCACAACAACCGCCTGTTCTCCACCAAGGACCGCGACCCCACGCCCTTCATCACGCGCTGCGCCGTGTCATACCGCGGAGGCTGGTGGTATAAGAACTGTCACCAGGCCAACCTCAACGGACTCTACGGCATCGGCATCAACCACCAGGTGGGGTTTACTGACGGTTTCTTTCAGGCAGCCCTGACGTAGGCGTGTCTGTAACATGAACAACTTGAGTAAGCTGAACATATAAAAAGGCTCTGATAAATACTAAAAGGCGCGGTGGCAGAGTGGTTATATAGCGCCCATAGGTCGAGCAGTGCCGCGGGCTCTCATCCCCTCCCTGGCTTTTCTGCAATGTCTCCCCCCGACTCCAGTTCCATTTTTTTATTTGATTAATGAAAAATAATAATAATAATTTTAAATGGCAAAATTATGATGCATCAGAATGATCAGATGGCTGAGCCATTCAGCACTATGGACCACATCAACACCCACAGTCAATTGTACACGACGCAGGGCGACTGCCCGCATCATCTCCCTTGAAACATGCAGAGTAAAAACAAGTTAAAGTGCAACGTGTTCGAAGCAAACCTTTGCACTCATTGCCGCGTCCACCTGCGCACATCTTTTCTCAACCTGTGCCAAACGAAACAAACATTGCTGCGGAAATTACGTTGCGGGAAAAGAAACCCCCGCCGCCCACGACACACAGCACAATTCTCTTGATTTCAAAATCAGTCATCATGATAGTGACTTGGACTGCTGAATCGTTGCTTCGAATATACTCGGCATGAAAAGTTTGAGAAACACTCATTTAGTGCTTCTCTAAATGATTTGATGGGGCACTTGCCTTTCTGTTAATTTCTCAATACTGCAATCAAAGGATTCAAGGGCTAATGACTTTTCACAACTCAATTGTGTGTGTGTGTGTGTCTGTGTCTGTACGTGTGATCGCATGTGTGCCTGTGTATTTGTGTATGTGTCTGCGTGTGTGTGTCTGCGTGTGTGTGTCTGTCCATGTATCTCTATCAGGGAGTGATCTGGACTGCGTGGAAGGGGAAGGAATTCTCGATTCCGTTCGTTGAGATGAAGATGAGACCGTCCTCATTCTCTCCTCCGAGGCACTGAGAGACATAAAGATAAATAGATACATGAATAGATACATCTATAGGGAGGGTATAGAGACAGACACACCTCTGAATGACAACTCATTTACACGTTGTGACTAGGAAAGTCCTGATAGCCAATTCCAGAGTTCAAATGGTTTCTATTGGCGGAAAACACTACAGACTTGATTATCCGCTATTGAAACGGGAGCGTACCTTTGGATGAATTGAATGAATAGCTTTATTGCCTTTATTTCACAGACATTGAATTTGACTATGGACATTGTCAGCACCCTGGTGCAGTAACAATATATAAAGCACTAGGTAGACAGACATACATCATATTAAGCACTAAGATAAACATACGATCACTCAGTGACCACAGTCTGGAGTATTCACTACCATTCGCAAACACAGATTCCACCACTTCGCTGCCTGCATTGTAGTGTTGGTTTTAAATAAATCATTCCATTCATTGCATCTTTGCATTACATTTTAATCATTTGTTATCTGATGGATATTAAGACATTCCTAGCGCACCCTATGTGCAAAAAAATCGATTTGAAATGGAAATACAAGTATATTGTGATATGATTTTTGATTATTTAGATCATAAATTCAGATTTTAATTTTTCTTTTTAGGATAATTTGTATTAGTAACTGATTTGGTTTGGCAACCTGATGAGTCACTAGGATTTTGCTGACTGTGTTGTAAATTATAATTGGATCATAATTTGATTGTTTCGATATATTTAAAACAATTCATGAAGTTATATATTTATAAAAATATGATTAGCTTGATCGGGTGATCACATTTGCAAAATTTGAAAGTAACATTTTTGAGTGATAAAATTCTTTATTCTGATGTGTTTTTTAATGTTTTTTTGAGATTTTACTGTGTATACATCATTGCGTTCTATAAGGCTTTCGTCACAGCCGTATTGATGGAAGCCACTGCACCCTTCATGACTCTATAATAGCGTCGACGTTGACACGAGTTGGTTGTAGACTATTCCATTCAAGTTCTCGTGGCACGCGGCAGCCGTTGGCAGCCGCTGTACGGAGCGGGCGTCGTCGCGAACAGCTGGCTGTCGGTCATTCATAAGCTCTGTAACAAGTGCTAGAAGCATCGTTTAGATTTTTTTTTTTTTTTTTGGTTGTTGAACGCTACGGTGATGTTGCTATAAGAATCCCTGGATCATCATGTTCGATCTCGGAAGGCATCTTCCCAGATCTGAAGAGAAAGCTCGTGCCATGTTTCGGATGGGCCCGCGCTGGTTGTCTGTTGTAAAAACTGCATGCACATTAACACGGTACAATCATTCTGAAGAAAGAAATCTGAAAGAAGAGATCTGTAATTTATTAGAGCTGCAACCGATGAAATCGATGATAATCGATTATTGAAATAATCGCCAACTGATTTGGTAATCGGTTAATCGGCAGCGATGAATTGTTTCTTGGTTTGGCCCATCCTCCATTCAAACAAATTTGAATATATGTTCCATTGCCAGTCGCCATTCCCTGTGCTATGGCCCTAATACAATAAAGTCAACACGTAAGCTTGGGTGAAGACCCAATATGTTATAATTTAGCACGGAAGAGTAGTCTCTTCCATGCTAATAGTGAACACTGGAAATGTTAGCAATAGTTAGTGGAGATGGCCAAATAGCAAAAACATTTGCAATATTAATATTGCAAACATTTAATAAGTATTAATGTTTCATTATCATGATAATTGATTCATTCTGAAAAATATATAAATTATTTAAATTAACCAATTAATCGTCCATAAAAATGGCTGATTAATCGTCAGTAAAAATGGCCAATTGATCAATGATCAAAGTAAGCGTTTTTCAGTAACCTCTCAATCACACATTCACACACACACACACACACACCGATGGCAGCAGTTGCCATGCAAGGCACTCACCATGACCCCATTGTTGGCAGTTTGGGGTTTAGTGTCCTGTCTTGACTGGGATTCGAACCACAAACCTTCTGGTACCAACCAGGCTACAGCCTCCCCAAATGTGCATGCAAACCTGAAATTGCATTGTAATCCCCTGCCCGCGGATATTAGAAATATAAGCGACTACAGTTACTGTTTTTGTAATCCTTTGTATTACTTGTAAGTGGATTACATCTAGTCTGGTAGTACCCCGACGTACCACAATAAGGCGACATCTGTCAAATCTCTGGCGGGCATGGATTCCACTCACCGCGATGTGCAACAATCAAAGCTGTGCCTTTTAATGTTTACCGGTACTTTGTTTTCTCGTGGTTGTACAGACAATAATGTGTTGTGAACAAGTTAAACAGCTAAGTATTATTAAGAATTTTAAAAAAATTGCAAACAACTAATAGCGTTTGAGTAATGTCGGTAAGACGACAATTTGTCAAGTGTCAAGGCCTGTTTCTTTGCAAACCCGTCGTCAGTCTTGCAATCCTATGTAGCTTGTTTCTGCAAACTTTACACGCCGATGCCGGTATGTTGTGTATGATGAAATGAAATAAATCATGGTGAATTTTTAAAAACCCGAGTTTGTCTTGAACCTTGAACACAAATGTTATGTCCACCAAAAGCCGTATTAGCAGGCAACAGACGCCATGACTACTTGTTTTGGCTACAAGTGTGTAACTGATGTAAAGACAGACTCGGATGACACATTCGGCCTTTGCCAATTGTGACATCCACGTTTTTTCAAGTTATTTTTATTGAGAGAATTCAAACTAGCAAATGCACATAAGCAATATCATGAGTTACAAGTTCAGAAAGATTCTCTCTTTTTTCCCCCTTTTTTCAAGTCCAACCCCTCCCCAAACCCGTGTTTATAATAAGGCACAACACACGTTCAACACACATCATATTGTGATGATGGAGCTCCCCCACGTGGAGGAGGGGGAGACACGTCTGGATGCGTTCGACACAAGGCCAGCTGTTAGCGCAAAAAGATAATACTTCCATTACTTCCAAAGAGATTACTCACTGCTCTTAAAGGTAACTAATTTATATTACTGGCTAACTTCTTTAGTTTTATTTCTAAGTGTCTTTTTTTTAGGCCCATTCATCGTTATCCAGGATTAGGTGGAAGATGGTGACGACATGAGGCTAGGCTGTCGTGAGGGGAAGCGAACTCACAACTTCTCTGTGTTTATTTGTTTTGTAGTGCAGTGGTGTTAACAGACTGGGCTACTGCGGCGCACTGACTACTTTCTTTTTTAAGTAACCATGTTAATTACTTTAGTTCATTTTACTTTAGTTTTCATTATAATCAGCAGCTGCTGAGTAAACCTCGGATCACATAAACAATGTACTCAAAATGCAATCTTAAGGCAAATTAATCTGATTACTGCTTTGGTAAAGATAATGTATTGGATTACTAGTTACTGGAAAAGCGATTAAATCAAATATATCTAGTTGTTTAGTTACTGTAACTAATTTACTGAAGTAAATGTAACTAAGAAATCTAGCCTGGCAAGCCCGAACAAACGAATCGTCCATGCATCGCTCGCGTTGAAACGCTCACTCTTGCCAGGTTAGAGCAAATTCATAGACTGTATCTTAATTCAAGGAGAATGGCGCCCTCTACTCACTGCTATGTACAACACATCCAGAGAAGCAGGTAAGGTTTTTAAAATGAATAATGATGAATATTGTAGTTGTTCTTTGATTTTATTGTTTGCTAGTTAAGCCAGGACCGATAGCCACCTCTATGTTGCACTACAGCTGCACTCACGCTATTTTACAATATTTAAATAATTATTAAATGTTACAGAGCCATTGTAACGTTCCAAATACTATAGCACTGTAATCATGCTGCCTTCGATCGGCTGCGGTCGCCTGCATGCATCATGAAAATAAGTAAAGACATTTTATGTGGACATATAGACGAGTTTACGTGCGAAACACTGGGGGGAGTAATTTTGTCCCGCGGTTCTGCAGGTCACTTCCGGTGCCTTGTTGTTGCCTATGCCAACTCTGGTACTGGACCGAGGTTTGAGCACACAGAACACACAAAACGCACGGCAATTCAATTTGGTGTGTGCTACCACCGAATCGACATGTTGTAAAAATAGCCAAATAACACGGCAAGCAAGTGACACCGGAAGTGACGTTTAGACACCGGAAGTACCCCCCGAACTTGTCCATAATAATTTGATAATAATAGCAAGGACTTATGAGAGGGAGAGAGGGAGAGAGAGTGTGTTTTTGGTGGGGCAGCGGTTATGCATATGTAACGAGTGTGAAACGAACAAGGTTGCTGCATTAGAATCACACAACACATCTGATTGGATAAAGAAGAGCACATGACGTAAGCGGGTGGAGATCCCAGCATGCAACAGGAGCATAGTGACGGGGGTTGCTAAGGGAATTTGAATACTCAGTGACACCATGACTGGAAACGTCTGTGCCACTGTTTTGATTAGGGATTTGGACCCTATGAGCGGATTGTTTTTGCGATTCGCACCTCACGGTAAATAATATGCCAAAATTGTCCGATTTAATGTCTACCCAAGTATGACCCGGGCCGCCAGCCACCATAAGAGCACTCGTCCTGTGAATCACTGCTGATTCTACTTCAACATTCATTTGCAACACTAGGGATGGGGGATTTCGAGGCTTCTGAGATCTCGAGCGGTTTGCATTGAAACCACGACACTCTCGATACTATTCCATACTGCTGACGTCTGGCGGTGATTTTTAGGAATTGCATTGTGTCTCGCGTAACGTCACACATCTCTCGTGTTCTAACAAAAAGTTCATGGCTTCTTTCTTCTGCAGGGTGATAAAAAGTTGTGGCCATTGCAACAGTGACAAAATCTTCCCATGTGGTGCACAACATTGGTCAGACTCATTGCTGTGCTGTGTCATAATGTGTGGCTTTCCCTCTCAATGAAACCGAATGGTCACACGTTGACGTTCTGAACTAACTGTGTGTGTGTGTGTGTGTGTGTGTGTGTGTGTGAGAGAGAGAGAGTCTGTGTATGTGTCAGTGTGTGTGAGAGAGAGTGTGTGTGTGCGTCAGTGTGTGTGGGTGTGTGTGTGTGTGGGTGTGGGTGGGTGTCGGAGTGTGTGTGTGTGAGAGAGAGTGTGTGTGTGTGTGTGTGTGTGAGAGAGACAGTGTGTGTATGTGTCAGTGTGTGTGAGAGACAGTGTGTGTATGTGTCAGTGTGTGTGTGTGTGTGTGTGTGAGAGAGAGAGTGTGTGTATGTGTCAGTGTGTGTGAGAGAAACTGTGTGTATGTGTGTGTGTGTGTGTGTGTGTGTGTGTGAGAGAGTGTGTGTATGTGTGAGTGTGTGTGAGAGAGAGTGTGTGTGTGTGAGTGTGTGTGTGTGTGTGTGTGTGTGTGTGTGTATGCGTGTGTCTGTGTATGTG
>OMKY01251548.1:0-10421 GCA_900302395.1 Bregmaceros cantori | reverse complement strand
ACTGTGCAGCAAAGCCTTGTCATTTTTTCCCGAAGAATTAATGACATCGTTTTTGAACATTGAAGTGTCTCCCAAGCAGCGCTTGAAAACAAAATTATTTTTCAAACGTTCCGTTCTGAACGGTTCAGCCAGGCCTATCTTTAACGTTTTCGTTCTCGGAACCGTTCCGCCACCAAAATATCGGTCCTGAACCGGTTCGGAACGCAAACATTTTGTTCGTTCTTAAAGTTCCTAAATTTTGTGAAATATTACATTATATATTTCAGGCAAAATATATTTGGTGGACTTTCAAACTTCAGTGCAACTGTATTAACGCAAAAAACTTGTTTAAAACGCCATTACATTCACTTCCTCATCTGTCGATGAAGTAGTAATATTTACTCAAGTAGGAGTAAAAAAGTAGTCATCTAAATAGTTACTCAAGTAAAAGTTAAAAAGTATTCCACAAAAAAGTTACTTAAGTAGCGAAAGTACTGAGTAACTTTCAGTTTAAAAAATGAATTCCAAAAATAAATGAAAAAAAAATTATCGCCTGAGAGAGAGAGCCCGAGAGAGAGACAGAGGCCGAATGGGAGAGAGAGAGAGCGAGAGACACCAAGAGTGAGAGAGCGAGCGAGAGAGAAAGCGCCCGAGAGAGAGATATGACATCAACATGTGTGCCAACAGTTCCCAACGGGTGTCGCTAAAGGCAGAGTATCGAATGTATCGAGTACTTTTTACTGACATCTCAGTAAAAAGTAGTTTTTTAAACCTCAAATGTACTTGAGTAAAAGTAGAAAGTAACTCGTGAAAAATGTACTCCAATTGTAAAATTGTAGCTGAGTAAATGTAATGCGTTACTGCCCATCTCTGGTAATATCTCACATTTTTAGCAACAATACCAGTGAAACTGTCCATGGAGCTATTGCAGACCCCCTCATACGCTGGACTTACGGAGCTATTGTGAGAGGTTGGTTTCCACATTTACATGTGTTCTCCAAGCCAACGAAAGACTCTTCATCTCTTTACCTTCCTCCGGAGTGGACCGATAGCTGGACCGCCGTGGAGTCTTCCAGGGTCCAGAGAGCTGCTTGGGGGTCTCGGTATCCTTAATTCCTACAAAGAATTAAAAACATGTGGAACACAACAAGTGATTTGTTGAAGAATAATTATTTGTTGAAACCGCGATGACACGGGAACCACGCCAAAGCAGCCACATACAGAGTCATGTTGCTGTGGCTTAAGACCACCGTGAGATTGCTCCCCCTCACGGTCTTATACTGCATGTGCAATAGCCGCCGCAATAACACGTTAAATAAATACAAAGTTATTTGATGAAATAATTTCATTAAAACTTTTGTTAAAGTAATCATACAAATTAGTTTTGGATTACTTGAAATGATCTTAAAATCATACATCATACCGTTTGAAGACACCGTTGTGGCTGAACATCATGTTCAAGTGAGGACCCAGGGCTTTGAACCGATATTTTCAGTAAAATTGTTCCCAGAAAGCTTAATTTTATTTCTGTCAGCTCAAACACCGCCTGGCACAAGGTGCGAAAATGGAAGTTGCATGTTTCAACGAAAACTTTGAGGAACAAAATAAAACTGGTATTAACCGGTAACCATTATTTTTTAAAATAAGTGTTCCTGTTCCAGAACATGAAAAATAATGTTTCCGGTTTAGTTTCTGACACCAGGAAAATACATTGGCTGTGTCCGAAATCACTCCCTATCCCCTACTCCCTACCCGCCATAGATTACCGAAGATTACGGACACTAGAGTCGGCGCTGTTGAAAATTATTATAAAATATAATTATAAAAATTATTATTATAAAATTCAAAAATCATCACAAAAAGTCAAAACTACGATTTGCCGTGGTCGGTCGCTATTTACTCCCGCCGCGCCATTTTTTTTAAGTTTAGGTCAATTTTAAAACGTCTCGCAATGCATTATGGGTTATATTGCTCCGTCTAGGGTACATCCGATGCTCACTACTTTTTGCGGTGCATTGTGGGATACTTTCAGTGCACTATCTAGGGGACATGGAGAATTCGGACACCCCTACAAAATGGCGTGCACCCCATACAGTGCACTATATGGGGGTTAGGGAGCGATTTCGGACACGGCCTATGTCTCATCTCTACCATCTCCTGTTTCATAGCGCAACAATGAACAATAATAAATGTCCCATCAGGATGAACATATCTTTCTATCAATTAGTCCATATGGCTATCTATACATCTAGTTAGTTATATTCCTGAAATGTGGAGTGCCAGGGATGTAATGGGTTCTGTGCTTTCTTTGCGTAATGTATCATGTGTCGCCGTTTCCGCCGTTAGCAGATTGCGAACTCTCGTGACTTATTTTATTCCATTTCCCTCGATCCGCGGACGCTTGGTTGATGCTGCTTCTTCTACCTTTGACCAAATTTTGGACAGGCCAACTGTTGATCTTTTTAAGTGTTCTGCTCTTGATTTTATCGAAAAGGGAAGGTAAGGAGTTGTTGCGAAATATATATATATATATATAAAGAATTTGAATATTCATATTCCTTGAAACCAACTGTTGGATCCTACAGAAAGCATGGTGTACAATGTTTCTGGGGTGTATTGGTGTTTCAGCGATTTATCTCTACATCACTTTTTCTACCAACTCTCTAAAACCATGATGGCGTTTATTACCTGCTTCGGGGCTGCGCCACGGAAGCGGGTTATGTTTTTGGTGGCGTCGGTTTGTCGGCAGGATAACTGAAAAAGTTGTGCACGATCTGGATGAAAATGTGTTGAGTTGTTGGAAATGACAAACGGAAGAAGTGATTACATTTTGGTGCATTTCTGTAGCTTATTAGTAAGATACTTAATCACCAAATTACTGATAGATCGCTGGGCGCTTACCGCGGTTTATGTGACCAGACTTCTGGGTCACATTTGCCCCTAGGAAATGTATTTGCTTGTTTGCCGGTGGCGTCAATCGAAATCGCGCTACTCTACGAACACTTGCATTGATAATAGGTTTCCACGCAAATACTGCTAGCACTAAAAGTACTATTTTTTTTTACCACTACGGCAATCTGAGTGCTTCTAGTTATTGATCGAATTTTGATATCAACACCCCGAATGTACATATTTCACCAATAGCCTGGCAAGCCAGACAAACGCGCATGCTGGCACGATGGCCTTCTCTCCATTTGGCCTCTAACTTTTCGAAAGGCACTCTTCCGGGGAGGAATATTAACCCTTTTAGCATTAGCATCCTAGCATTGGCATCCTAGTATAAACATTAGCATTAGCCTTAGCGTTCTAGCATTGACTTTTGTATTAGCATTCTAGCATTAGCATCCTAGTGCCGGAATGCCAACCATTTTCACAATAAGAATTGTACACCGATATTTGAAGGTCCAATCGATATTCAATATGAAGATATTCTCACATAGGATTGTAAAATATAAAAGGACAGCACATTTTCTTCTCTATGAAAATGTGTTTTAGAAATGTCAAACATGGGACATTCCCATACGTTTGTTTTTTGTTTTTTTTACAGAGGTCCTATGTACAAGTGTTAAAACAGACAATTTTCTTTTTTGGAATTGAGAACAAATTTTAAGTTGGAAACACGCTCCAGTCTGTGTCTCTCTCACTGCCTACCCCTGTCTCTCTCCCCATCTCTCCACAAACAACACATCTATGGTCCCAGTTGCCGAAACAAGCTAAAACATGTCGACAGTCATGTTGTTAAAAAATAAATAAATAAATAAAATAAAAAAAAAAAACAACTCAAATAGTTCCATCAGTTTGATTTGGACGGAAATAACACAGTGAGCACAACAAGGTGTGGTCTGCAGACACAGTTAGGAAATGAACCAAAGCATATTTTCAGCAGCACATGGTTGCATGCTGGTTTGTACATTTGGCAGATCTATTTCAACTTCACTCGGGTACGAGTACAGGTTTTTTCCCCACCATTGACCGGGAGGAAGATAGAATGTAGGAAGAACATGAAGATGTTTTACTTCGAGTGATTTTAAGATCAGAATTGGTGGCCCGACAGTCATAGATGACCCATTAAGTGTTCGTAGGAGGAGCACCCTACAGAATCTGAATCACTTTTGCGGCCATATCATGGTAACACAACTGGAAATTGACTTCGGACATTTGTTAAACATCCTGGTAAAGAAAGGTATAGCATAGTAAAAATATAATACCATTGAAAGTAAAAGTATAACACAATAAAATAGCAGCATAGTAGAAATATGTATAATAGCACAGTAAAAATGCATAATACACATTCAGATAAAATGACAAAATATAATAAATATAATTATAACAACATATAATATAAATCAACACCATAGAATATAATCCAAGTTACAAGTGCAGATGCAATGTTACGTTCCCTCCACTAGATCCTGGACTTGAATAGGTCATGGGGGGCAGAAAACTACAACAACAACAACAACAACAACAAAATCATCCAAACTGGACATTTTAGTGTTGGCTATAAAAAAAGACAAGGAACGCCAACCAAATAATCCTCTGTCGGTGATCCAACACTATGTTCTTTTGTGACTCCCTTTCTCCACCATACACCATATGGAAAGAATTAGAACTAGAGCAAAGTCAACTTCAACATCAAAATCCGAAGAATGAAGTATCTGGGACATATAATGAGAATGAGCTCAAGAAGACTAACACACAGAACTCTAGATTGGAGTCCAGAGGGTGGAAAAAGAAAACACGTGGCTAAGAGCTATCAAAGTCGACCTGTCCAGTATGGGATACACAATGCAAGAAGCAACTCAAGCAGCGCAAGATCGAGAAGTGTGGAGATCCGTTAGTGCCCGAGGTGCTGAACAGCATGGGAGGACTTCAGGTTAAGGTAAGGTAAAGTCAACTTGGGGAAACAGTTCCTAACGAAGAGCTTAAAACATGCAGAGAAGTATTGGAACAAGATTTGAGTTGAATTCAATGACGACATGCATTTTGAAACGTATCTTTAAAAAAATGAAATGAATAATATCTTTGTATTTCAGTGTTTCCTGTATTAAAGTTTGACAGTAGTTGAGTTCTTGATGGAGAAAGAGCATGGAGAAACCAGCCTTTTCCAAAAAGACAGGATCCAGCAAATGTTCAACACAAATTAAATCTAAATATAGTGGTTATGGATGAACCCAGGACAAACTGCCTATACAACTTTTTCTCATTCTAAATATGTATTTTCACAAAAAGCGGATGTTAGGTTGCCTTCAGCAGTGAACGGGTTAATACTTGCCCCTCACTTCCAACAAGAAACGTCCGACCTCCTGTTGAAAGAGTCTCGTTAGTCCAACAATGTTGCTCTGACGAGACGAGTCTCGGCCCGGGCCAAATTGATATCCGTCAGGTTAAATTAATACTTGCACCGCGGTCGCTTTCAAGACTTGAGGAATTAATTTCCAGGAGAATCTTCACACATTTTGCTGGCCCCTGTCTCGCCTCAGACACTGGGCTTGTATTAAAATCAATGGTCTCGTCTTTTATTCAAGACTTCAATCTCTCATCTATTAAACACCTCCCATCCCGTCTCGCACAATGTCTGAGGTCTCCCTCCCACACAATGACAGCCGTCGTCGTCCGTCCTTGTACGCTTTCCTCTCATCTTTTTGTTCCGTCCCTTTGTCTCTCCCTTCTCTCCCTTTCTGTCTCTTGAACGATGCATTGGCTGGGAATGGATATCTGTAGCCCAACAACTTTTTTTCCTAGGTAGAAAGGAATGAGTTTGACAAACTCTGAGAACTGACACCTGAAACAACCTTCACAGGGTCTCAAACTTCCAGACTTTGCCGGAGACAGGAATTGATCTCCTGACAGCTGCGTGCAGTGAGAAAAAGCCACAGGCACAAGAATGTTTGGCAGCTCAGAAAAGGTGTCCACGTAGAGGAAATGACCTGTCTTGACACGAGAATATGTCTAGAGGATCCATTTATTAAGCTACACTGGACATTAGCCGGGTATCGGTATCGGCCGAACACCACACATCAGGAAGCATCACTGATTTATAGCCGATGGGAGGGGACATCCGATGTTGTAGCCAACAGGACAATGGAGGGGTGACTCTACCAAGTCACATTGCCATAACACATGTTATCCAAGCCTGGCCCAACTCCATGTGTTCAAGGGTTAGACTTGATCCCGAGAATGTGCCATTGCTTTGGGCTGACTTCTGTGTGAATGTGTTGTCTTGTCCTGTCCCCCCTCCTGCATTTGTGGACGTCTAGAACAGCAGCAAGGGGATTGATGCTTTGAAAACCCTCGTCCTCCACTGCTACGCCTCAATTACTTGTGCCCTCGGTGCACTATTTTTAGTGCCTAGGGCGCTGTCCAAAGTTGTTGGGCAGATTCCAGTGCACTGAGAGTGGCACGGATGATGTCCTCGCCAAGCCGAGAAACCCAGCACGACCGACACAGTAAAAGAAATTAAATGACGTTGACTACGTGTTGTTTTTTTGGTTTATTTGTTTTTTCTTTATTGACTCACCTACATATATATACATACAATGTATATATACGTGATAGGTATATATTGTAACAAGTGCGCCCCCCCGAGGAGGAGCTGGGGAATAGAGGAACGACATCGGCAATAGCTGAACTCAGCTATTGCCAAGGTCCGTTCCGACTCTATTTAAGGGGCGCGCCGGTGCACACCGAGACACCAACGGTGCCGTCCCAGCGGGCACCGCGCTGTGCATCTCATTACAATATAGAAGTTAGCAGGGCTCGCGAGCGGATGCATAAAGCGAGCGGATATTTTCAACTATATATACGTACCACAGACAGGTGATATTGAAGGGACATCGCGAGTTATGAAACGTACGAAAATGGCAAGTAGCTTTAATATGCTTTTATATGTCAATTCTACGTTTTCAATCTGTTATAATCAGGGCTTTAAACCAATATTTTTTCCCAAACGTTTTGTTCTGAACACAAACAGAATTATAACGTTTCCGGTTATGAGTTCCACCAATAAATTAACGTTCCTGAACCGGTAAGAACAAAAAAATATTGTTCCTGGAACGGTTAATTTCGTTCCTGTCAGCTGTTTAATGCTATGTAATATATGTTGCGCCGAACCCACAGCGACTCGCTACAGAGGCCCGCTGGTAGCGCTCTACAGCCGATGTCTCGTTGCATGTCAGTGCGAACCCACATCAATGCGCTGCAGAGAGTCCCGCAACGATTCCTACTTCACTGCTGCGTCGTAGATTTTATAAATACTCTTGTTTTATTTCTGAAGTTATCCCAAAGTGTACTCCTTTGAGGAATGAAATAAAACCGGTATTAACCGGTGAGCATTATTTTTAAATAACTGTTCCTGTTCCGGAACATAAAAAATAATAACGTTTCCGGTTTCGTTTCTGTTCCCTGGAAAAAACAAAAAGTTCCCGTTTTTCGTTTTTTTTCCTTGAACCGGTTCAAAGCCCTGGTTATAATGCACTGTACGGTGTCTGGTTACTGATCTATACAGATGTTACCGTGCAGAGAAATGAAAAAGAGAAACGCTGCAATGACATGTGCGTGCCTTCATCATTTCCGGTGCGTGCAAAACAGAGGCGTTTGATTTGAGACAGCACTAATATAAGTGCACTGAAATATTGTGCGCTGTATTTCACTGCACAGAAATGTAGTGCGCAATATTTCACTGCATTGACCCACGTGTGCCATTTGAGACACAGCGTGTGTCTCCCACAGTCTCGTGGGAATGTGTGAGAGCGACAGAGAAAGGGAGAAAGAAGCCGTATGTAAGAGAGTTTCTATCTGCGTGGCGCGTGTCTTGTGGTGGTCTTGTGCAGTCTGAACACAGCTAACGTACCAACCCCAGCCATGCTCGTCATGCTAGTTAGCTAGCGTGGTGTGGCCAGGCTCGCTAACCACCGCTAGCTGTTGTCTGGTTTACCCGTCTGTCTCATTTACATCTGTGTGCTAGTGTGGGCGCGTGTGTACGAATCCTAAAGGAATACACACACACACGGTGGAAAGCTAAGTGCAGTATGCAATCATGAATATTTCACTATGAAGTTAGCAGGGCTTGCTAGCTGATACATAAATAAATTAGTGGATATTTTGGTTTAAAGAAGGCTGCCAGACAGCTTGTCCCAATTGTCTTCCCTTCCGCGTATTTGTCACTTTTTTTTTGTGCATTCCTTCCAGCCGCACTTTTATTTCTCATGTCTATAAAAAAAGCCCTCTTATTAAATAAATAATAACTATGCCACGTCTAAATATTGCTCTTCATCCGTGGCGCTGAGTTATTTAGAGACGTACGACTATACTTCAAACAGTCACTGATAAAACCGAAGAATATTTTGTTAAACTTATTTAGTTTAAACAAGTCTACTACAAACACGCACACTTGCTCAAGCACACGCACATTCACAGGCAGACACAAGGAAAAACATACCAACATTGCTCTAAAGGCATTTTTTGAAATGAATTTTTTTTAAATGAATCTTCAAAAATGTAAAACAAAAACTTAAATGTTAAACAAATGGGCAACAATGTTGTCAGTTTCATATTTTACAATGTTTATGAAACGTCATAAAATATGCCCTTTGGTCCACTTGACCCTGCTCCCCTCACATACATACTAACGCTGTCAATTAAATGAGGAAATGGCGCTTGCGTAAAACCAAAAAATACCAAACTTTTTTTTTAACCTCCAAGCAATGTTGTTTTTCACGACAAATGTATTGCTTGCTGTTGCCTCAGGGAGCAATGTCACCTGTGCAACATGCCTACAGTACAGCAAAAGTCTGTAAACTGTGGCATGTAAATACTGCTGTTTTTGGGATTTTTTTAGTGGCCTATTAGTGTGTGTTTAGCTTACTTATTTATAGCAAAACAATGTAGAGAGAGAGAGAGAGAGAGAGAGAGAGAGAGAGAGAGAGAGAGAGAAGGAAGGAGAGGGAGAAATGTGTTGCACGCTGAAGAAGTCTCCAAAGTTGGCCCACTGGTCTAACTGCCAAGCTAAACCGGGCGCAATTAAGTCTACGGCAACATCTGGCCGTTATACCACATCAACATTCAGCCCAGCCGAGGCCCACCCACTTCCCACAGGCCGCGAGAGACGCTGAGGGTCTGGGCGGAGTCATGTAACATGTAACAGAAAATGAAACAGAAAATGCATATACTTTTACAAGGCATGTGCTCAACTACAATGATTGCCTTATAAATGAAGAGATGACTTCACCCCTACAACCATTAGATTATTAAACACGGTGTTCACAGGGCAAGGTGACGGTATGTGTTAACATGTGTATGTCTTTTATTACCTGCGCTGGGGCGGAGCAGGTTATGTTTTTGGTTGCGTTGGTTTGTCCACTGGATAACTGAAAGTTGAGCACGGATCTGGATGAAATTTTGCAGAGTTGTTGGAAATGGCAAAATAAGGAGTGATTAAATTTTGGTGCATTTCTGTAGCCTATAAGTAACATAATAGTCACAGTTCATTATTATTAACAGGTGAACGATCCCCGTTCTCCGTAGTCTCCTGTGCCTAGCGATGTGCGATGCGTGGATGGTGCTTTGGTTCTGGCTCGCCAGGCTACTACTCTACGAGTACTTGCATTGATAATGGCTTGCCACACATACTGCTAGCACTAGTTTATTTATTATTTTTAAATTTTTGTATTAACTAGTGTTTAAGCAGCTGCATACAATGTAATGAAGTGCACGGTTGTGAAGCAGCCACTAGAAACAATAGACAAAGATAGAGAGATAGTGAGAAAGAGAGGAAAGGGCCTGCTAGGAGAATTATTTGGTCTTGTCTGTTTTTTAAAATGTTTTTAGGGGAAATATTATTATCAGGGCTTTGAACCGGTTCAAGGAACGAAAACGAAAACCGGGAACTTTTTGTATTTTCCAGGGAACAGAAACGAAACCGGAAACGTTATTAATTTTTATGTTCTGGAACAGGAACACTTATTTTAAAATAATGGTAACCGGTTAATACCGTTCCTCAAAGTTTTCGTTGAAACACGGCGTTGAAAAACAAATTCACCTGCACAACACACTAGTTAAATATAATCCACCCCTGCGCGGGACATACAATGGTTTGCCCCGTGTGGGCGTGTCAACGGCTCGCTGGGTTGGATGCATGTAGACCATAGACTGGACGAAGTTAGATGTACGGCCCCGTTAGTGTTCGCTTTACGCGCAAATAGGCGTCCATCCGCAGAATTTGGAATGTGAGTGCCGTACAACTTCACGGAGCATATGCACACTCGCGCGCGGGTGTGCATGCTCCTGTCCGGCGCGGGTGTGCATGCTCCCGTCCGGCGCAGGTGTGCATGCTCCCGTCCGGCGCGGGTGTGCATGTTGCCGTCAGGCGCGGGTGTGC
Organism: Bregmaceros cantori; assembly: GCA_900302395.1. NCBI lineage: Eukaryota > Metazoa > Chordata > Actinopteri > Gadiformes > Bregmacerotidae > Bregmaceros > Bregmaceros cantori. The sequence continues at coordinate 64 of OMKY01251548.1, read as the reverse complement.
ATGCTCCCGTCCGGCGCGGGTGTGCATGCTCCCGTCACCTCTCTTTACTTTTGCTCCGGTGCAC
>OMKY01251541.1:6970-24458 GCA_900302395.1 Bregmaceros cantori | reverse complement strand
GTAATGCCGCTCTTGGGATGGCATTGGAGTCCATTCTGATAACATGACCTATCCATGTCCACCTACGTTTATTGATGATAGCCTGCATGGCATCTTGTTTGGTGATGTTGAGGAGGTTCTTGTTTGAGATGGTCCTGGGCCAGAATATACGCAAAATCTTGCCTAGACGTGATGTTTGGAAAGTGGAGAGTTTATGGATGTCGTTTTCAGTTGTTTTCCAACATTCAGCACCGTACAGTAGTGTTGAAATGATGCAGCTTTGGTAGATACACAGTTTTGTTTTGGTTTTGTATTGGTTTGGTTTCCATACTTGTTTTATATGATATGACAACAGTGCGGTTTAATTACAGTGTGGCTTGGTTGAACCAAGGGCAGCATGAGAGAGAGCGGTCTGGCATGGACCTCCCGTCTCGATAAAATACAATCTTGCTCAAAGAAGTCAGGGTTCAGAAATGTTAACGACCTTATAATGACAGCCAATGACAGCCATGTAGTGAGGAGCTACCGTCTAGGTTCTATGCCTAAAAACTGACATGGAAGTTAGGCTGAGTGTTTTTTCATGATATAAAGGTATATGTGTATGTATGGAGGATTGATATGAAAACATTTTCATATGACTGTGTATGACCCATACGTGTTGTGTGAGGAGCTACCCTGTAAATTCTATGCACAAAAATTGGCATGTGAGCTAGGGTGAATGTTTTTAAGTATATATATGTGTATATGTATGTTTTTCACCAATCCAGCCCTCATGTGCTGAGTGTCAAGCAGGGAGGTATTGGCTACCTTTTTTTAATTCTTTGGTATGACTCGACCCGCATTCGAACCCTGGTCTCCCAATCCAGAGGCGGATACTCTACCGCTCTACCGCTAGGCCACTGGACTAGTCACCTTGGGAAAGACTACGCTAATTATCACCTAAGAGTATGTGCCGCTGTACATGGGACGATTTAATTTAGACAGCTTCATTACTCTTCTAGATCAGTAAGTAGGGGTGAGCCTGGGAATTCTGAGCCCCATAGAAGTAACCTTTTTCTTCTTTGCGCTCTTCGTTACACTTCTTCTTCATTCAGGCCACATTAAGAAGCTTTAAAAGTGATATATGGCCCACAGATCGTAGATGGGCCATGGCTGCACTAGAACTCTCTCTCCCTCTATCTCTTGCACTCTCTCTCTCCCTCCTCCCCTCTCACTCTCTCTCCTTCGCTCCCTCTCTCCTCTCTGTGTCTCTGTCTCCTTCTTTCTCTCAGACACACTTTCACTCTATCTGTGCTGGATGCAGTGGTCCAAGCGACTGTGCCACAGCGCCAGCACTTTTACTTGTGCTTTTTACAAGTCGGGAAATCTCTTATTTCTTAGTAATATGGCAAAGGCATGTTGTTGACCCCTGGGAAGCTTCTGATTGTCTTCCTGCTGTATTGCCACCAGGGGACCTGGCGTCAAACACTGTGGAGTGTGTAACAAGTGTGTCGACAACTTTGACCACCACTGCAACTGGCTGAACAACTGTGTGGGGCAACGCAACTACTGGTGAGGCAGGTTCTGAGTCCATTCACGATGAATGTGAGGGTGCTTATGTCGGATATTCGCCTTATCTTGTCACGGGTCAATTTTCTGTCAATGAATAATAGAGAGGAAACACATTGAGTTTAAATGAATCTCTCTTAGTTTATATTTAATGGAGACCCTTTAGAGGTCGGTTGTGTAAATAAAACATCTCATATCTAACACTCTTCCATGGCGTCGTCATCCGACAAGCTACTCATCTCATGGTCAGTGTCTACCGGGGCTGGATCGGGCACGGGTGGAGGCTCGAGGGGGTCGCGCTGCAGACAGAGGAGACGGCACCCAGATGAGCACAGACTGCAGGAGAAGAACAGATATCTAGAGAGACTTCGTCAACGTATTGAGCTGAGGCATGACGCGCTCAGTCAGAAAGACTGACCTGATCTGAGACTATGGGGCTGCGTCTCTCCGGGGTCTGACGCTGCCTTAAGTAGAGGCGGACTGTTGATTGCTGACGCGGGGCAGCTGGAGGCGCTGGGTGCTCCGCGGACGATCCGTGCGGAGGCGATGGTGATGGGCGGTCCACGGACGATACACGCTGTCCATCCAGCTGTCCACGCTGACTTGGAACATATCTTGTTTTGCCTCTGTCACGGTTTGCCGCATACACATTGGATCATTTTCCAAACATCAGAGATCACCTCACCCATTCCTGTATTAACATCATCGATGCTTATTCAGGTTCTCAGGTCAGCACAGCAATTGGTACAGGCAGTTACAGACTGGGACCCACCATCCTCTATTCAAGATACCAGACCTGGTTCCAGGAACGCTATGCTGATGTCAAAGAAAGGCCAAACCCTTTCTTTGGTCTTGGCCAATCATTACCAGCACATAGGTACCGGATATAAACAATAACACCCCAGCCAGCTCCTTGTTGACACAGACTGCAAACTAGTTATGTTGTGTATCAGTGATGTCAGTAAGTAAGCTACAGTAACTAAGTTACTTGGATTTTACCTTCTTCTCTCTTGGGCTGTATGCTTTGTGAGCCACTGCAGAACGCCAAAAACCTTGCTTCATTGAGCAACTAATCAGCCGAGTGCCCTTGGTGTCACCTGGAAATAAAATACTCACCCCCAAGGATTACTCGGCAAGAAGGGATGCTGCTGCAGTTCATGTTGCAGTTAATTAGTATCAGGGCTCCGAACCGGTTCAAGGAACGAAAAACGCAAACTTTTAGTATTTTTCAGGGAACAGAAACGAAACCGGAAACGTTATTATTTTTTATGTTCCGGAACAGGAACACTTATTTTAAAATAATGGTAACTGGTTAATACCGGTTTTATTTCGTTCCCCCCCCAAAAAAGAGTATTTATAAAATCTATGATGCAGCAGTGAATTAGGAATCGTTGCGGGACTCTCTGCAGCGTGTTGTTGTGAGTTCGCCCCCACAACACGCAAACAAGACCTTGGCTGTAGAGCGCTACCAGCGGGCCTCTGTAGCAAGTCGCTTTGGGTTCGCCACAACAAATATTACATAGCATTAAACAGCTGACAGGAACGAAATTAACCGCTCCGGGAACAATATTTTTTTGTTCTAACCGGTTCAGGAACGTCAATTTATTGGTGGAACACATAACCGGAAACATTATAATTCTGTTTCTGTTCGGAACGAAACGCTTGGGAAAAAATATTGGTTCAAAGCCCTGATTAGTATATCCCCGAAACAGGGATGGTTTTGCATTGGCCGCTGCCGAAGAGTTTCCACTTATGTTTTTTTTTGGGGGGGCACAAGCACACTTTTTCATTCTTTATTGAGAGATAGAGATAGGATTAGCTCGGAAATTGGGGATGAAGGGTCGTTTTCAGAAAAGCATTTCAGAAAAGCAGGAGAGGGGATGAGAACCTGTGGCACTGCTCAACCTATGTTCTGGTGGTCGTGCTCTATAACCACTCTGCCCCCTCCCCCAGTTCCCACTTGTGTTAATCGTTGCCTTTTTCTCTCAGGTATTTCTTTGCCACATGTATGTCTGGGGCAGTCGCGGTGTCTGTGATGGGGGCAGTCGCCCTCTACGTCTTCGTCCAGCACTACCTCGACCCACGCAGCCTGCGGACAGCTCCACGCTTTGACAGTAAAGAACCGCACCACCCACCCACTCATTCATTATGACCCATAAACAGTGGCCACACTGTGATCATTCTTATGAATATGGTACTACAACAATAGAGACCGTGAGAGGTGACCACACCAAATCACACCAATTTCAAGTGATATTGGCAGAATCTGTCAGGTTATCGATAGGCAGTGGTTCTAGTCAACTTTCTCTTCCTATGTATAAATGTGTCAGCATCACTCTGTATTCTGGAGTAATCAGCATTCAGTCTTGGGAGCGGAGGGGACTTACACCTGTCTGTCTGATAGGGGCAAAAATCATTCAAATTGCTGAACAAACAAAGCCGCTACGGCAGGCGGGTGCCGCTCAACTGCGGTATGTCTATGACTATGTTTTATAGGTTTTATCCATGGTTATTTTAAACATGGAAAGCAGTCTAAAAGAAAGCTTAAACAGGCTCAGTTGTCTGGAGGTCAACTGTAACGTCTTCTCTTCCTTGAATTAATGAATTAAGTGTTTATTTCGAACGTTATCACACACACCCCAAAAAAGAGTAGAAGAACAGAGAGGAACAAGGAACAAGGAAAATGGTAAATAATCACAATAATAGAGATCTGGAAAATAATGATGAAATTAATATTCGAAAAGGAGTGAGAAGAAGTAAAATATATTATTTCAACGGCTTGTCCTTAAATAAGTAGCATAATGAGCTTTCTTCCATACATATGAATATAGTTACATACACATACATACATATGCACGTATACACATATATGCAATATGCTTGGTGCAGGTGTCCAGGTGAACAGCACGTGGTTGCTGTTCCTGCCCCTAGCACCCCTGGAGACCAGCTCCATCGGTCTGCTGGTCCTGGCCGGCATCAGCGCTCTGCTCTGCATGGTGTCTCTGGTTCTCCTGCTGCACCTGGTCATCTACCACCTCTACCTGAGTCAGTCCTACTGCCCTGGCAACCATCTCGCGCTAAGAACTGTTTTCCAATAACAACCCTTCACCTATCACAACCAGGGTAGAGCAATGAAGAGATAGCTAAAGCTAACGGCTAGCTAGCCAAGTATGGCGAGATTGTGGATGGCTAGATAAATAGAGACAATGAGCGCTGGTCACACGGCTGCTAGGCTGCATCCAACAATTATTTTAATCATTCATTAATAACGGCCTTTTGAATATTTGAATTTTGTATGCATTTATGATTCCGCTTTCCACCACAAGGGCGCAGTAATGCACTGTATACGGTCAAAGGTTTCAATTGTCCGATCAAATACAGCCTTTCAAGTTTCAAAAACTTTTTTTATTTCACTTTATTGTTTCTTGTGGGCTCTCATCCTTTCATCTGCATCACTTCCACCAATGCCAATTACCAGTCAGTGCTGTGGATTATGGGTAATTGAGTCCACTCATTCAATAACAGATCTTATTTATTTGTGTTATATTATGTTTTACATTTTGTATTGAATTAGGTCAGTGCTTAACTTGTCAAGTGGAACGTCCCAGAACCCAGAGGACAAGCTGTTGAAGCTGTTATGTTAGAGCTGCCGGAGCATGCGTCAGAGAACCGTGCTTCCCCTTACTCCCTCTCAAATGCTCTGAACTAGGTGTATTATTAAAGGTTTTATCTTTAACGGAAAATCTAGATGCCGATTCAAAATGAAGGGGTCTGCAAGAAAAAATGGGTTCTTGGGGTGAAAAGGGACGGTCTAGTAACTGGACATGGTTGTATTGGGACAGTGGAAACCGCTTATAGTCAGAGATGGCAAGTAACGAAGTACAAATACTTAAGTACTGTACTTGAGTAAAATTTGCAAGTATCTGTACTTCTAGAAGTACTTTTTTCTGTAATTACTTTTTACTTCTACTGAGTACATTTTTAACAAAAATATCTGTACTTCTACTCCTTACTTTTACCAAAACAGGCTCGTTACTTTTTCTCTCTTTTTTTCTTTTGCGCACTTACAGGGTAGTAGAACATATATATAATATAAGTCAGTAGGGGGCGCTGATGCACCGAGTACAGTCCCAGTTATTAAGTTGTTAAGTGGTTTTCATTTAGTCCTGAGATATAAACTAAATTAGGCTAGGTTGTTAGTAATTTATTCAAACAATAACATTGACAAACTAACATTGAAAAAATGCATTTTACATACAATTTATTTTTAGTACTTTGTTTTTTATACTTTCAAAAAAACGTTTGAGTACACTTTAGAGCTTCTACTTTTTACTTTCAAAAATACGTTTTGAGTACATTTCTCAGCCTGCACTTTTTACTTTACTCAAGTAGATATTTGGATCAGTACTTTGTAGTCTTACTCGAGTTGTGTTTTTACTAATGTGTTTTACTCTTACTCAAGTTAGAAATCTGCGTACTTTTGCCATCTCTGCTTATAGTGATCACGCTTGTCCAGAGTCAATTTGAACACTATAAGCAGTTGATTAGTACTAAAACCGAAGTTACATTATTATTTAATGTAGAATTTTATCTTAATTTGTATCACGCAGAGAACAGGGGTCTTGCCCGACTCCAGCGGCACTCCTCGCCACGACACTGCACTGAATTCATAAAATGGCCATAAATTAACTTTATAAGCGGATTTCTTGATTACTATAACCAAATTATTTAAACATTATTTGTATGGAAGTCATTCCGTTCCAAGCCTTTTGGTCTATATAAGCGATTGATCACTATATCCGTGACCACTATAAGCGCTTTCCACTGTGCTAACATGATTGACGTGGTTTGTCTATGTGTGTGTGTGTGTGTGTGTGATGAAGTCCACCAAGGACTTAGGACGTTTGACCATGTCAAGATGCAGCGTCAGGCCAAGTGCAGAGACAATGAGACAGGAAATGCCAAAGCGACCCAGGTAAGGGCCAACACGTGTTGTGTAAGCTCGTTTCACCTCATCGATAGCTTTACCGCATGTCTCCTCCCTCTTCTTCACCCCTTTCCAGCTAATTACCTGCGCCGGGGCTGCGCCATGACGCAGGTTATGTTTTTGGTAGCGTTGGTTTGTTGGTTTGTCTCTCCCCAAGATAACTGAAAAAGTTGTGCACGGATCTGGATGAAATTTTGTACTGTTATTGGAAATGACACACGGAAATACATTTTCATTGCATATCTGTAGCCAATAAGTAACATAATCATACTTAATCACCAACTTACAGATAGATCGCTGGGTGCTTACTGTGGTCACATGACCAGACTTCCGGGTCGCATGGGGCCGCTGGGAAATGTAGTTGGCATGTTCGCCGGTGGGAATACAGTCTATGGGTCAATCACGCTACTCGAGCACTTGCATTGATCCCAACTCGGACAGGCCCTTTCTGTGTGGAGTTTACATTTTCTCCCTGTGTCTGCGTGGGTTTCCTCCGGGCACTCCATGTTCTAGTTAACCTGCTCCAGTCAATGCCCCTGGCCAAGGTACTGGCTCAGAACTGGAGTTGGCCCCCGGGCGCTGCACCGCGGCTGCCCACCGCTCCTCAGGGATGGGTTAAATGCGGAGGAAGAATTTCACTGTACATGTATGTATGTGTGACGAAGTAAAGTATCTTGATAATGGGTTGCCACACATACTGCTAGCACTAAAAGTACTATTATTTTTGTACCACTATGGCGCAGCAATCTCTGAGTGCTTCTAGTTCTAAATGAAGCTGAAAATTAAAACATTTGAATGGGCTGAAAGAAATACATTAAAAAACAAACAAACTTCACAGTACTCTGAGTGTAAACTTTTATGAGGTGCCCTTTGTTACTTTCATGTGGTTGGTCGTTATTTAAATCTTTAAACTATGACCATAATTAAATTATCTACTGTGCTTGTAACACTTCTGTTAAAATTCTCCAGGAGCCAGAGACGCGGAGATGTGCTGCTTTCAAGCCAATATCAAGCGCATGGTATGGTGTTAAGCTCAAATTGTAGCGTAGCGACCACTGGTCACATCATGTAATTTAATTTTAGCACAATCATTAGCCGTGCTAAAATCCATTTCAGTTGAGGGATCAAACTGGCCATGTTAGAACTAAGACAAACTGCTGAAGAAAGCCAAGCTTTCCATCTGTATTTTTTGTTTTGTTTTGTTTTAACAAAGCGATGCAACTCTGTTAACCTACTGCATGGTGTAGGCAGAAATTTGAAAACAGGAGGGCCCAAAAACAGTAATATAACATGTTCATTAATAGACATTAATTAGACATTAACACACACAAAACAGACATTGGATAAAAGTTACCCTAATAGCGCCGTTTCCAAGAAACCTATAGTTATACATTTGCAAGCTGCATGGCAATATATTGCGTGGATGCCATGGAGATTGCTGCTATTCAACAATAGATGACACTGTTCTGCAATTCCCCGTCATTACTTTTTTAAACTGGATGTGTGAGTTAATATAGTGTGTGAAATTTTAAGAATGAATTGCGTGATTCTTAGATCGGGTGAGCCTTGCTTAAAAGTGGGTGTGCACAGGCCCGCCCTGGCCCACCCCTGCCTACGCCCCTGCCCTACTGTCGATCAGTTTGTTCTTTTCACAGGTACAGCTGTAGTGGCCGGGACACTGTCCCGCTTTCCATGCAACTCCGTAGCAAGGTTAGTATTCAGAGATACTTGATTCACGTCCCAGACAAACTAACTTTTTGTGTAATCGACTTGAGTAATAATAGTAGGGTGGATTGCCCCAAAGTGGGCCATGGCCTAATGTAGGACACCTATGTTCTAGTGACTCCTCCCTAAACTAATGAATGTCAGTGAAACTATGGCAATATGTTTAACATTAAATTCAACTGTTCAACACTACATTTCACTCTTCCACACTAGGTAACTGACTCACATAAGAAAGCTGCAAAAAGGGCTTACATTAGGGCAATCCACCATACCTTTGCTGCAAGAGGTACTTACAATTACTTAACAATATTACACACACAACGCAAGGAGTACTGAGTACTGCAGAATTAGAACAATCATGCAATGCATCACGGGGAAAAACCCTTACCAAATTTCTTTCCTCAGATGTGCCCCATCTAAACCAGTCGATTGCCTCCCACTATCCATTGTGCAGCCTTTAGTAATCGGTTCTAACACTGCATTTCCAAATTTGAATATGACCATCCCCCCCCCTCCGTTATATACATTTATCACACAATGGACAACAATGAGATGAAACAAATGCCATCGAGACATGACTGCTTGTTAGCGAGACCAGTTAAGCAGAGTGTGTAGCCTTCCGAGTCAACTTCACTGTTACACTGCAAATCATAATTCGCTTTGGATATCTGGTAACATTCTGCGATGTGTAATAACTCTGTTTCATCACCTTACCTTGTTTGCTTCTTTGTGATATTTGCAGACACAAGTGGTAGACGTTATGCAGAGTTGTTGCTGTTGTTAATACTTAAGGACTATTGAATGTTATTGTGAATGACCAAAATGTTTTTTAGACTTCGATTAAGGATGGTGAATTCCACAAAGAAATCACTGCAAGGCCAATAATAGGTATGTTGGCAAAAGTATAACAGAGACGCACACATACAAACCTGCACATGCGAATGACGATTTTCATTGAAATGGGGCATTTCCAACAACATAATCTTACAAAGTGACAGCTTTGATTGCTACTACTGCTTACGATTGATGGATTTCATATTTTAAAATGCACTGTTTTGCCTCTTGTAGACAGGCCTTTTCTCTGGAGAACAGAGAAAAGTTGTATGTTAAGTAGATCTTTATTTAAGAGAATTTTATTTTGTTTTCAGTTGTCAATCAACAACATTTAAAGAACCACTTAACGTAATCTACTCATCAGTTATCAGTATTAGTTATCAGTTCACCGCTGGTTTCTGATCCACTTGTTCCAGGTAACCTGAAGAATTTGAAGCCGGTCATTGGCAGCAAAGGCACCACTGGAACGGAACATCTGGCAAGCACAGACTCTTTGAAGGTTCTGATGCCTTAGCAGAGAAAGTGACACAGACTTTTCTGAGTTCCGGTAAATATGGCTCTTGAGTAAGATGTGTTTCATCTGGGCTCCTCACTCCAACTCATAAGTTGCATCTTATTATGGACTCAGCCGTTTCCTTTTTGTTGTCTTTTTCGTCCGTAAGGATGACAAAATCAGACTAAACTGTGATGCCATTAAGGTAACACGGGGAGTTAACTTAATGCTAACAATGGCGCTTGCGGCGGGGATCCTGCCCGTGCACGGCGCTCCACACCGACGGATCAAGCAGCCCCGATAAACTGGCTGGAAATGAAGTTCTACAACCTCCATGATGTAGTAGCGGTGCTGACCAACCGCACCTCCGAAGTGGAAGAACGGATACCGAGCGCAGAAGACAACATAACCATGCTGACAATGCACGTACAACAGTGCTGCAGATGTGATGGCGGCCCACGTCGTAAAGTTGTAGAAGACTACACACCACCACGCAGTTCGCATTTTGGATGTACCAGAGGGAGCCGAGAGTGATTCCATTTATTTTATTGAAACCCTTATTATGAATAACCTCGGCACACAACGGACCGATCGGTGGATGGTCGACAAAGTGTTCTGTTTGGGACGACCCCGAAAGATTACAGCGGGTCAACCAGCAACTCAGGCAACTCCCTCTCTACTTAGCCCAATTATTGTTAAATTTGTACTCCCCAGCACTCCAACACAAATCATCATGGCCTCCCGCAGAGTGGGACGATTCAAGATCACAGGTCGTCCCCACGTACGCCGCTGTTTCGCCCCAGTTTGCTTTAAACTGTCAGTGAGATTCCGAATGTTGTTTCCAGCTGCTCTTCGTTTAAAATTTCATATATACTTAGCGTAGCATGGCTGCCCACTGCTTCTCTGCTTATAGAGATTTCTTAGTGTAACAAAGCTGCCCACTGCTCCTAACACTACTAGAAGCAGCGTAGCATAGCATACTAGAGATTATTATCAGCGCTAAAGATCCCTTCGTGTAGCATATCTGACCATGGCTCCTAGCCATACGAGAGATTAATTAGCGTATCATGGCTGCGCACTGCTCCTAGGACCAAATTTGAAATGATTTGACATGGCTAATAGATATGGTAGGCTGCCCACTGTCTCTAGCACCGCTAAGGATGCTTTATTGTAGCTTAGTTGCCCTCTGTTCATAGCAGCACTAAAGGTGTACCATTTCATATTTAATATTATGTATTAAATATGAAATATAAAACATGCTATTACATTTTCATGTGTCTATAAGCATGACATGACAGAGCAGGAAGCTACAAGGAAGAGTTAATGCTAACTAATAGCACCTGTAGCTTCCCTATTTATAAAGCAGGCAGTCTTTGACCCTGCCTGCTTGCATTATCTGGACCAGAAGCAGAGTATCTTGCTATTTCACCATCCATTGGTTAACCACTCTGCCTCTTAAAACCTAGCGGTTGTATATAGCTTGGTTGCCCTCTGTTCGTAGCAGCACTAAAGGTGTACCATTTAATATTTAATATTACATATTAAATATTTGAAGTGACATTTGAAGTGAAAATGTCACAGGTTGAAGTGACATTTTAACTTTAGCCTAAATTAGATATTTTATGATGTCATTTTTCAGCACTTTTTTTATTTGATTTGATCACTTCATTGAATTGCATGTACTCTGTTACGTTCTACCCACACGTTGTCATGTGTGAGATCACCACTTGGACTGTTCTGTGCTGCTGTCTTACAGACCTCAGGGTGACATCATTGCTTCGTTGTCAGCTGTGGCTGTGTAATAAAACCAGCTCGACGGGCAACCAATCTGACAGAATACAGCCGCTAATAAAACTCCAAAGCTCCGACAGTACAGACCTCCGCCACTGCGGCCCCGGGGAAAGCATGTCATTAATTAGAATTGAATAATGAAATAATTACACTTGAAATCGTCAAATTCTTTCAGTGATATCACTTTATTAGGTGCTATTTCCCAAAACCAGAATTATCAACTTTGTAGTGCACACCAAATTTTTCAGTTTGGATAACGCCAACTTTCTGCTTCAAAAGAAAAGAATAAAGAATAAATGTGAAAAAAGGCAGTTGCAGTAGTTGATATCGGCTCATGCTGATCAAACTCAAACTTTGTTTATTTATATAGCACCTTTCATGCAGAACAGTACAAAGTGCTTTACAGAAACAACATTGAACAGTACAACATTACCCACAGCCTCCCAACACACGCAAACTGGCACACACTTACCCACAGACACACACACAGACACACATACAGAAGGCTGATGTACCAATGACAGCAACATCCTAGTTATTAGCCAGGTCAAAGAGATGCGCCTTGAGCTTCTTTTGATCAACTGAGAAGACCTTTTTATTAATATTTTTTTATTTTCAACTTTATTGAGGATTTACTGGAAAGGGGTGAAGAAGAGACAAGAGACATGTGGCAAATCTGTCGGTGAGGGGGAGCGAACTCATGACTCTCCACACCATTATGGCATATAAATGCTTTGTAGTGCAGACTGTCTGACCAGGCGGAGCTATTGTGACACGAGAAGGGCTTTTATTGATCTTATTGATCAGTACCTTGATCACTACCTTGTAAGGCGCTGGGCGCCGATCTCAGGACAGGAGGCTACAAGGAAGAGCTAATGCTAACCAATAGCACCTGTAGCTTCCATATTTATTCAGCAATCACTCTGCCTCTTACCACCCAGTGGTTATGGTGTCTGCCGACAGGCAGGTGTTAATGCTAAATGCAATCTTTTCCAAGCCTGTTCTGTATATGCATTTTGCTACCGTCAATTCAGCTATCATAATGTGCAACTCAACAACTCCATAGACTCTTCTTCAATGCTCATTGTATGGAGAAGGGCCGGTTGGTCAATGATTTAAACACAACGACGAGTTAGCGACCGTCTCGAGTCGCAATACACTCGTACGAATTCCATCGTGTGATATGAGATCAGTTGGTCGGCCCAATCGAATCGAGTTGCATATGCGGTCTGTCTAGGGATGCATGTCTAGGGATGCACCGATACTGGTATCGGGTATCGGCCGCGACACTCGCTTATGTATTTGTACTCGCCAAACAGTTGCCGATACCATGAACCGATACCAGCTCCGGAAAGAGCGGGACTCGTGCCGCACTGTTACTCCGACTGGAGCCTCGTCTCCCGGCTCCGTAAAGAGCGGGACTCGTGCCGCGCTGTTACCCCGAGCGGAGTGCGCAGAGAAAAAGCAGCTGTGATTGGTCCTTGGCATGCCTTTCCGGCTGTCTGTGTTGTCGTTTTGGTAGTGGGGCACGCCATTTGTAAAAACCGAAGCACAACTACACTACAATATTATAAATATAAATATGTAAATAGAATGAACACTTCCGCCGGCGCCGTCAAAGTTCTCGTGACTTTCCGCCAGGGTTCTAGTGAGTTCTCGAATAGACTCCCACTTGCGCTTTGGCGGGAAACTGCTTTGCGTCGCTAGTCGCTGTGCGTCAAGGGTACAGAAGCATAACAGCAAAACTGGTTCGCTGCCAGACCCAAGCGACATTTGGTGTGTACGGTTGCATAAGTGTAATCTGGCCTTAAGTCTCTTTGACCTGATAACTTCATGTAACATGTAACTATTTGAGAACTTGCAGTGTTCCACCGTGCCCTGTAATAAGGCACCCCTGGCTACTGAGACTTTTACCTGCTACTGTATGGCATTATCTCCTTGTTCATTTGTTCTTTATAGAGGAGTTCAGTTGACAGTTCCCGTAGAATTTCTAATTGTAAGATTATCTCAGGTGCCAGTGACCTTCCCTAGAGTGCGTTGTAGTAAGCAGATTTTGAAACAGTGTGTGTTTTGTGTGACAAATTCAGCCACTTTCGTCCACTAGTATGACTTTACACAGGCAGCTATTATAGACACCGGTGCAAGTGCATTTACAAACGGCAGGACAAAGTGCCTCCTGTTTTATGCGTGTAAAGTCTATTGCTTGCAATTGCAATGTGGGGTTTTGTGATAATAACAGATTTGTTTCTTCTTTGGAAGCGTGCAAAATATAACAAGATGGGAGACCATTCAGTTTTCTTCTCCATTTTGAATAATAAAAACAATCGTCATCCCTAGTGTCAATGCGTGTACTGCCATTGTCTGCATCATATTTGTGTTGTATTGAATTTCCATTTTTGTAAAAATTCAAAATGTTTATCCTTGGGAATATACTTGGGGATATCAATCGCCAGCAGATGGCAGCCTAACTATGTGCATTGTGTTTGCCCATATTTAATGGAGTGAAGTAAAGTATATCACTTAACGTATAAATACGTATAAGTATACTTCACTATACGTGATACCACCAAATGCCACCAAGCCGTAACGTCAGGTGCAAGAGCCCTATATAGGGCTCTTGCAAAAAACAAAAAAATGGAAGAAAGGATGAGGGATATACCGGGACACGCTAGAAAATGAGGCCAGAGAGAAATATTTAGAAAAGATAATTATTAACGGATTAGACCCCTACCAAATATCAACAAGTGAATGAAGCGAGAACAATCTATTACCGCCATTCACTATCGTGGACATAATTGCCTTCCTTGTGTGTGGTACACATATCAAGTTTAAAAATGATAAGTCACTCGATTTCGTACATATACACACACACACACACACACCAACACACACACCCATATCCATGGGAAAATGGTAAATGCCATTTATTTGGTAGGGGTCCAATCCGTTTCTAATGTTTATCTTTTATAAATATTTCTATCTGGCCTCCTTTTCTAGCGTGTCCCGGTATATCCCACATCCTTTCTCAGATTTTAACATTTTTATTATTTACATTTTACACATTTGAACTGTTTTTTTTTGTTGTTGAGCAAATTAAAAAAATGTTTTCAAAATTGCTTAGAGGTGAATTGGAGGCTGAAATGCCATCATTTTAATGCCATTGAAAAAATATGTAAATATCTCTATAGATAGATAGAGCGCACCTTCTTTTTCCCCTGGAGGCCCGAATAGAGTTATGGGGGCGAGAGGAAATCACTCGACGGCCCATCAGCCAATCAGCGCGCGAGGTTCAGGCCGAGCATCTCCCGCGCGCCTCGCGTGCCACAGCGCAGCCGAGCGACGAAGAGAGAAGGCAGCCTCGACGCTCCTCGATGGCACAGTGACTGGCCACTGGAATAGGTAAATAATGATCATTATTACATTATCACGTATTGTTATTTATAATAATGATAATAATAATACTAATTCCACTGATGAAAGCTCGAAAGGTGTTACCTTTTAGAGAGTGTGTTTATGGCATTGCCTTAATCGATGAACGTATGCGACTGGCGTCTGTAGTTACGTCTATTCCTGAAGCGCATTCGCGATATTAGGAATGGCATGCAGTGCCTCCTTAGCGATATCATTTCGTTGCAAGCGAATTGGGTATATCCAGTATTTACGCATTCGCATGCACGCCCACGCACGCGCGGCTCTGCTATACAGCGCTGTTGTCGCGGGGGGGAGGGGGGGGCGCGCCTCCACACTTCAAACTGAACAATAACAATGGTCACGTGGTCTCCCATCACGCGCGTGCTTGGCGTCTGTGGCGAATTACGTAATGCGTTGGGGTGTATCTCACGGCATCCAGCCTAATCATTTATAATTAGTGGGCCCACTCTATATATTTCCTATAAAATTATTAATTAATTTTCCGTATAATGGATACTTAATTGCGTGCTCATTTCACCAGTCAAATACTGTAGTGCACTTGACTGTTGACAGTTTCTTTCCCCTTTTTTAGACTCGCTTTGCATGTCAGGGTTTATTTATTGTACATTATGATTCAACCAATCTCATCAAAACATATTTTACATTGGCATAAGGCACAGGGTCCTTGCCACAGAAAATCCATACTGAATATGTTCTTACCTGATCTTTGCCAAGTTGATATGTACCTATCTTGCCTCCGTGCACTCACTCTTGTGTGCAGCGGTACCTTGTTGTTCGTATAGCTGAGCCCCACAGCCCCTATCCAGGGTTAAGATAGAAAGCAAATGATAGAAGCAACTGTATTAACTGATTTTGTGTAGTTTGATTTTGTGTAACCACACTTTGGTTGTGTAACAACTCAAATACCAGACTTAAATGTGAAAATTATTAGACTGTAGCCTGACCTTCTGCTGCATACATGAGATTTGATTTTCACTTGCTTCTTTTCAAATGTTTATAAATACCACACTGTATGCTATGCTAGCTTTAGATAAGCTGTTGTGGTTTAATTTATTTACCACAATGCATACCACATTGTGGTGGTTGAGCCATTCATCAAACCACAGACCAGTGGGGGTTTGCCCCGTACAAGTGCTTTCAGGATCAGAATCACTTAATCAGAATAAGAATCACCTTATCAGAATCCATGTAACATCAAATTTGACTTTGGTCATCTGTTCAACCCCCTGGAACAGCAAGTAATAGTACAGGACACAGAAGTAGAAGCATATAAAGCAGCAATAATAATAATAGTTATGGTAGTAGTAAAGAGCAATGAGTATATAGAACAATATAGTAATGTTAACAATAGATCAGTAACACTGCTCTATTATTAGTAATAGTAGTAATAATAAATGGTATGCTCTGGTTGACAATGTTCACACTGCACATACTCATAGAGTACTAGGTATCTAAGCTTTATTACCTAGTAAACAGTGGCATGTGGCCAATGCTCAGTTCACTCTCAGAATTTACGCGACCTGTGATAGTTCAATAGCAGTGCTGCAGATGAGAAGAAGCTGTTCCTGAACCTGGTATCGTAGTTAAGTTAGGTTTTTATTTATTTGACATGGACATTACATGACGCATTGGACAGACCAGATGCACTGCATGTGTGTATGTAGCACCAGTGCTAATTTTCAACACCTGTCCACAGGAGGCTCTACCAGTTGGAACCCACAAGTGGGTACATTATAGACAAATATACAGGTACAAGGATTTCAGACATAAACTAGCATAAATTAAAACATCAACATCAAGGTCAATCAATACTAAAACGAAATACAAATATACACCATTATCGATAAACACATTTTTTAGAACCCAAACATGATCCTTCAACGCATTAAATAAAGTGCATTATAAATAAAACGTACTATTATTTGTATTTAATAATAAAACGTTAAAACACTTGTTGTTTGTCTGTTCAATTGTTGTTTGAATTTCAACTGTCCAATTTTTATCGCCGTCTAGGGCCGACTGACGAGTTTCTCATGCTTAGAAGCTCATGATTTTTTCATGCTTGGTAAAAATATAATTTCCACAGCACTGCGCCAGAGATTCCGAAGCTTATTTATGATGACTTTCCCGAAGGAGGCCGACAGACTGATCACACAGTTATAATTGCTGCGTCTGAAAAAGGCAGACAAGTCATATATTTATAACTGCAGGCAGGTCTGACACGACGAGGCCAGCTGGGAGGATGTTGGATACGGTTAACACCCAGGCTGGTGCAAAACACTGCATATTAGTATGACCAGCAGTTTTAAATAAGGAGAGGAGAGATCAAGGTTAGTCAGAGGTCATTGGCCTGGTAGGACAAGCAGAGATGGGCAGTGAAGCATTACAGTTACTCCGTTACAATTTCTTTTTGTACTTGTTTACTTTTGGAGTAAATTTGAAGGATGTTACTTTCTACTTTTACTCAAGTAAATTTGAGGTGAAAAAAAAAAAACTTTTTACTGAGATGTCAGCAATTTGCTACTTGTTACATTAACTTGGAATTTAGCAACAACCGTTGGGAACTGTTGGCACATAAGTTGACATCTCTCTCTCTCTCTCTCCCTCTCTCCCTCTCTCCCTCTCTCCCTCTCTCTCTCTCTCTCTCTCGTAATATCTAATATCTGAGGGGATATTGGAAATAGGTCATTTAATTCATT
>OMKY01251538.1:0-22157 GCA_900302395.1 Bregmaceros cantori | reverse complement strand
GTGTGTCTGTGCATGTGTCGTGTGTGTGTCTATGAGCATGTGTGTGTGTGTGTGTGTGTGTGTGTGTGGGTGAGAGTGTGAGTGTGTTTGTGTGTGTATGTCTAGTTTATGTGTGTGTGTGTGTGTGTGGTTGAGAGTCTGAGTGTGTTCATGTGTGTATGTGTGTGTGTGTCTGCATTTGTTGGTGTGTGTGTGTGTGTGTGTGTGTGTGTGTGTGTGTGTGTATTTGTGTGGTTGAGAGTGTGAGTGTGTTTGTGTGTGAGGGCATGTGAACGTGCACATCATTTTCCCACTCTACTCAGTGAGAATGAACAGGCAGCGACCAAATGTAAAAGGGTGGAATGCCCTAATGAATGAAACTAAGGTAGAGGCAAACTACGGTAATGTGTCTAACATTACGTTCAACTGTTCAACACTACATTTTACTGTCCCACATTAGGCACCTGACTGTCCTACATTAGGAAGTTGCAAAAAATGGCCCACATGAGGGGAATCCACACTACATGTTTGATTTATAAACAGCGTTGGAAATTTGCCAAGAACACAAATTACAAATTACAAATGCAATTACAACCCCTACCAAAATGCTGGATGAATGAACAATACCATTGAATAAAAATACAACATTGAATATGTAGACGTATGAGTCATTAATTAAAAGAGGGAATGTTTCACCTGCAGGTATTGTTGTAGTTGTCTCTTGTTTATGTGCTTCTGAGTGCACAGTTTGGTAATTGTGATAAGTGATACAGTAGTTAAGGAATCTAAAAGACCTAGCAATTACATAGTAATTACATTGTAATTGGAGTAACGTCAAAGAAAGGGAAACAAAGAACTCACAAAATATTATAATGGGCAATGTTTTCTACTATACAACACGCCTACTAAAGTTGATTTATAATATAAATAAGAATGATCTTTAATAGTATGAATAATGCTGATGTATTTCTCAACACTCATTTGACTTTGACATAGGGTGGATTGCTCTAGGGTGGTCCGTCTTTTGCATGTTCCTAATGTGGCACACTCAGTTGCCTAATGCTGGACATTGAGTTACCTACAGTTACAGTGAAAGTTGAACAGTTGAACGTAATGTTAGACACATCCATAGTTCCACTGACATTCATTCGATTAGAGAGGGGCCGAACAATATTTGAGATGTGGCACAGTGGTCCAGTCTCTTAAGTCGGTGCATTAGAAAGCTCATATACACAGAGAGTTGTGAGTTTGCTTCCCCTCCTCGGCAGCTTTGCTGCAAATCTCTTACTACCTTCTTTGCCCCTTGTCCAACTAATCCTGAATAAAAATGAGAATTGTCTGAATAGGCAGACAAAATACATAAAATACATATGTTTTTAAATGGCATGCTACTTCCACACGTTCCATTCCATGAATGTGTTATTGTATGTATTATATATTTTTTTTAAATAGTCACTTGTTTTTAGTCAGTTAAGTAAGGAACAAACTTCATTAATTGATAAATTCTTAATCTCGAAGATACACTCACGTCTCCATGACACACACACACACACACGCACATAGACGCACCAGCAACACTTTCTGCGCACACATTTGTGTGCGCAGAAACACACACGCACATACATGGATCTGCCACTTGTTTCTCTCTTGTCTGCAATCCCACAACTTCTTATCTTTCAGCACGGCTGTGCCCCCCACACACACACACCACATGAACACACACACACACACAGACACACACACACACACTCACACACACACATCAATCATTCACTGTGTTAACGTGGCTGGCGCATGGTCACAATGCTGCAATGTGCAGTACTGATAACTACATTGTGGTTCAGTGTGTGTGGGTGTGAATGTGTGTGCGTGTGTGTGGGTGGGTGTCTATGTTAAAGGACAGGGTCCTTGTGTGTATGTGTCTGTGTACATTTGTGTGTGTGTGGTTGTGTGAGTGTGTGCCTGTGGGTGTATGTGTTAAAGGAGAGTGTCCTTGTGTGTGTGTGTGTGTGTGTGTGTGTGTGTGTGTGCGTGTGTACACATTTGTATGTGTGTGGTTGCGCACATGCATGTCTGTGTGCAGCTGTGTGCTATGTGTGTGTGTGTGTGTGCGTGTGTGTTTGCATGTGTAACCTTTAGTCCACATTTTATTAGATGTATTTATTTACTTTATTTATTTACACTCCGTAGTCTGGCTGACGGTTGGGTCATCACTGAACACTTTGCAACCAGCTCTCTCCATCTCTCTCTGTCCTTGGCCACTCGCATGGTGTCACTCAGTGTGCAAGCAGTTCAGTCTCTTCGCTTTCTCTGTCTTCCTCTCCTCCTTCTATATGGCACTGTGCCTTGAAGGATTGCTTTTGAGAGTCCTTGGGACATGTCCATAACATTTTAGCTTCTGTTATTTTTTTTGGGCGCAAGCACTTTTTTGTATTGTTTATTGAAAAAGATAGCAATAGGATTAGCTCAGAACCTGGGATAAAGAGTCGGGGGGAGACATTGCAGAAAAGCCGGACAGGGAATGAGAACCCGCGTCACTGCTCGACCTATGGTTTGGGGGGGCATGCTCCATAACCTGCCACCGCTTTTGTTCTTTTGTTCTTTTGTTCTTTCTGATGGCTTACTTTACGTAATAATGCCATAAACAACTAGCAAATATATTCTGGCATCCAAAAACATCTCTAAACAACACCTTCTGAGCATGTGCAAAAAAGACCGCATGGCATGACATCCTTATGGGAAGATGTTGGAAGTGGATTGGGCATGTAATCCATAGAGAGTAGGACAATATCCTTCCCTGACCGCTCTTCACCACGGGCACCAAGTGCAAAAGATGCCGACCCAAGAACTCCTGGTGTATGACCATGGAGGGAGAGCTGAAGACCCTACAGGAGTGGACATCCTTTGTTGCTGACCTCCATGCCAGCCGGCAGCCTCATCATTTCTGCCGGGGACTTGTCCCACCCACTTTTTCTGACGAGCTGTTAGCATGAGTTACGCAATTTGCAACAATGGGATATCTTCAGGGGCGCAGGAAGTGGGGTACACCGGGTGTTTCAGCACCCCCCTCTAGTGGACAACAGATGCAAGTACAATAAGCGCTATCTGGTATGGAGGTGTTATGTTGCGCTTGTTGAATAGATGAGGTGTGTTATAATAAACTGTTATTTAATAACACATCAACGATTGATCAATTAAAGATACATAGTCCATGCAGTAGCAGAACATGCATCAATCAACTGAGAAAATTGTGAGAAAAACTATTGTGGAAAAACTAGATAGTGAGAAAAACTAGAAAAAAACTGGGCTGAATTTGGTGACGTCATACAATGCAATTACATTGCTGCATGTAACTTCATATAACTTCCTGCGTCCCTGGATATTGTCGTCGTACAAATCAATGAACATTCCGTGTAAGACATGCTGAGTCTCCATGTCTTGACGATGGCATCGTGTCTGACGCACGCCCGAGCCCGCGGGCCAGCACACCCTTCAACTCGGTGCCAAACCACTGCTATGTTGGGGATTAAAGACCTTAAGGGAGTGTTAGTGTTACTCTGATGAACAAAACAATGCTAGAAAAAAATAAAATAATAAATAAATAAAATAATTCATTATAGCATTTATTTTTTTTGTATTTAAAAATGTGTTTCTCTCTCTCTCTCTCTCTCTCTCTCTCTCTCTCTCTCTAGGTCGTCCTCAGACGAGCCTTCCATCGTAGTCTCCAGTCATCCCGATCCTCCATACATTTGGCCACTTCGTTGGTGCTATGGACTCCTGCGTCCTTCTTGAGCATGTCCACGAATGTTAGGGTGGGGAGTCCTCTGGACCGGTGCCCATGCGGAGGTTCCCATAGCACCAGTTTGCTGGCTGGTAGCTCTTTGTGTCTTTGGCAATGTCCTGCAAGTCTCATTCTCCTTACGGCAATCTTCTCGCTCACCTCAGGTATTCCTTCATTTTTGGATTCGGATTTTGTTGGTAATGTGCCCTTTCGCTGGTGCTGTTGTTTCGGCATAAGCATGTTCCCTTTCTATCTATTTATCTATAACTCTATAACTGGCGCTGACCCAGGACATTCTTGCTGCGAGGCAAGAATGTCCACCACGGTCCACATGGGTGCCGTCCCAAAAGTGCTTGTCTCTTCACCTTGATCTGCTCTTTGCATGTGAAAAATTAGAATATTTTTAAATGAGTTCCTTTAAAATGATCATTCATGGGGCGCGCGGTGGCCGAGCGGTTAGAGAGCGCGTCCCCCGACCACAGGTCGAGTGCCGCAGGTTCGAATCCCCTGTCCGGAATTTCTGCAATGTCTCCCCCCAACTCTTCATCCCAATTTCCGATAATCCTGTCACTATCTCTCTCAATAAAGAATGAAAAACGGCGCTTGTGCCCAAAAAATAACTACAAAAAGTAAATAATACATTTAAAAAAAGGTGAACATAGTCCTGCTGGCCATAAATGAACCGCGGACCGCAGGTTTGAGCCCCCTGACCCAGTGGCTCCGAGTGGAGTTGTTTAACCATGGGTTCCACATCACTCAGGGTCTGAAGGAAGCAGACATACCTTTATTATTCCTATAGATTTCCTTTCAGGCAAGTCCCACTCCAAAGCAAGTCAACGCTTCATTGGTCGAGAATGTATTAATGACCGTATACTCAGCGCCTCCGGAGAAGGATGACCCGTGTTGGTGCACACTGCTTCAATCAGAGATAGTAAATTATGATGATCAGTTGGTCATCATATTGATCACTCAGACCTGCACAGAAACATTCAAGTAGCAGAGACTATGACAGACATGTGTCGAGCAACATTTTTAGTTTCAATCAAAATATATATTTTTAAAATTTGTTTTAGTAAAATAAAATATTTAATTTGTCATCACTCGTCGATCACATACAATCCCAGTTAGCGTGCATTTGTCGACAATTCAGTTAATTCACCAGCAAATTGTACGTAGTATAACTTTGACAGATTGCTAATCACCAAGTTAATATTTGTATGGGAAGTTGCAATAAAAATTGGCAATATATATTTGTGTTGAAAATTGTGTTCATGTTGAAAGTTGGACTAATCATTCATGTTGTACACCTACAGCAACTCTGACCTCTAGTAGATCAGTGGATGTTCACTTAAGTTTCCAAGTCAACTCCAGAGTACTTAATCAGTACTTTAATCAGAAATACAAGTGGCCATACATGATTCTTAAACGGCTGGGGAAAACTGATAGTGCGTCTTTGTAAAAACAATTAGTCAATAATGTCAATTCATGTTTCATTATAAATTATCAATAAATGTAATGCATGCTTTGCTAAGCACTATGTACTATTACACCCATGCATGAATTGACGTCAACACTAAGCGTGAATAAATTGGCAAGTTCAAAATATTAATGAAACCGCGACAGTCTAGCCGGTAGAATTATGTTTTCCTGATAAAACTGCAACTATAACCCATTATACGAGTTGCGTCTCCCTCTGGCGTTCATAGCCGGGAATGTAAACACACATGCGTTACAAAAGATAGAAACACATAATATGTATATATATATATTTAATAGCCAATACATCAACAACTTTATAAATAGCGAGTTTCTCTGAGACATTTAAAAAAATACATTCCTAAATGTGTCAAATAGACATGTATTTAAATACAGCAAATGTCAAGTGGTTTCAGTTAACACTTCGAAAACCCAAGTATCGTCATTATTAGTGCTATTGGATTGTATTTGTAGTTTAAGTATTATATAAGTAATAATTACAATTTGTATAACATAACGAATAATAATTCATACTAGTAGAATAAAAATACTAATAAACAGTGGCAACAATAAAGATGGAATGCATCTTGAGCTTTCAAGTTCTTTTTGTGCATTTCTTCACGACGTCAGACAGAATGATAAAACTCATTCGATGGCTGATCCAGTGCAGACACGCAGGCCACTCGTGCGTTAGACACGGAACTGTAGAAAACACTAAGCTACCAAACACAAATCTCGCCACTAGCGGGCGGCATTTCCTCAATTGAACACAGTAAGATGTAATAGAGCGAGCAGAATCGGAGGGGAAGCGGCCTGTGGCTGGGATAGGGATTTGAATGGTAACTACATGAGCATTTTTAGTTTGCTACTGCCTGGACTGCCCGTCCTGTGGGAATAAGACAATCAAATAAAAATATTGGGGGGAAAAAATAAATTGAAAATGAAACAACCCTCTTAAGGCCTCATACATTTTCTGTGGGAGCTATGTATATGTATATAAAGTTTTCATATCGTCCAACGTGATTTTCACTCACCCACTACTACTGGGATTCCCGAGGCAGTATAGATGCAAACGATTCCCCATTTGTTAAAATTAACGAAGAGTAGTAGAATAAGATTGGTTGCGGCAGACATCCTGACAACATTGGAAATACTGTTCATCAAATTACATCATTTCCAAAATGATGGAAAAATGTACACAAAAATGTAAATTTACACAATTTACATTTTTTACAAGTTGCCGATTGTGTACATTTCAGCGAGACACTGTGCCCTAGAGGGTGTACTTATTGTAACGAAAGGCTGTCCCCTCGTGGAGGAGCTGGGAATAGAGGAACTTACATCGGCAATAGCTGAACTCAGCCATTGCCAAGGTTAGTTCGGACTCTAAGGAGGCGTGTTGGCCGGTGGAGGACCGCCAACGGTGCCGGCCCAGAATGCACCGCGCGTGCATTCACTAGATTATTAAACCCAGAAATCTGGAAACTGCGAAGAAGAGACGCGGCAAGTATTAGCGTCCAGTGCCAACAAATGCGGGAAAGCCACTGCCAATTGTTGCGGAAATGAGCAGCGTGACAAATACGGGACATGGAAACATTCAAGTCAAGAGTCAAAAACTCCAAGGAGAGCGTCAATTCGAATCGAGTCAGCTGAACTTGTGCCAACTATAGATTGATTGATTGAGTCACTCAAAAAGACATTGATTTGGTGGAAACAGTGTTAAGAGCAGGCCTTTGAACAGATATTTTTTCCCAATCTGTTTGTTCGGAACGGAAACAGAATTATAACGTTTCCAGTTATGAGTTCCACTAATAAATTGACGTTCCTGAACCAGTTAGAACAGAAAAATATTGTTCCCGGAACGGTTAATTCCATTCATGTCAGCTGTTCAATGCTATATATATATATATATGTCATGGCGAACCCACAACAACACGCTACAGAGACCCGCTGCTGCCCACTGGTAGCGCTCTACAGTCGAGGTCTTGTTGCGTGTCGGGGCGAACCCACAACAAGAGTCCAGTGATGATCCGTTACTGCTGCATTGTAGATTTTATAAATACTTTCGTTTTATTTTTTAAGTTATCCTAAAGCACACTCCTTTGAGGAACAAAATAAAACCGGTATTAACCGGTTACCATTATTTTTATAAGTGCTCCTGTTCCAGAACATAAAAAATAATAACGTTTACGGTTTCGTTCCCTGGAAAAGACACAAACTTCCCCGTTTTAATTCCTTGAACCGGTTCAAAGCCCTGGTTACGAGTGAGGTAGAGTAGCATAATATCCTGTTAAATCGGGGTACCCATGTCTATCGTAAATGGCATCCCACTACTTTTCCTAAGCTAACCTTAACCCCCGCTAATTTAGCTCGACACCTCACCCTAAACGTCACATTAAACCTAAGAAATCAAGGCTCTGTGCATGCAGTCCAAAGCATGAGCATGTTTACAGTGTCTGAATGGTCTTTAGCCATTAGAAATGCATTACAAAAAAATATATTTGGTTAATATTAGTCATTCACATTCTTTAAAAAAAA
Organism: Bregmaceros cantori; assembly: GCA_900302395.1. Lineage (NCBI taxonomy): Eukaryota > Metazoa > Chordata > Actinopteri > Gadiformes > Bregmacerotidae > Bregmaceros > Bregmaceros cantori. The sequence continues at coordinate 14,383 of OMKY01251538.1, read as the reverse complement.
ATAAAGCCACCATTGACTGGAGGAGTTGAAGTGACTTGTGTGTAAATGCTTTAATATAATCTTGATTTATCGTCAATTTAATAAAATATTATATTTCTAAACATAACAACGTATAACATAGAAGAGGATCTCTACTATCTGGAAGAAAAAAATGCATTTACAAGTTACAATACTTGATATTGTAAATTGTAAAAGTGTGTTTTAACATGCCCATTTCGGCAGCTAAGGAGTTAACACGACTTTCAATGTTCATATTTTAATTAATGTCTTCATGATTATATGTTAGACATCAACTTTTTAAGTAGTAAATATTTTTCAAAAATGTATTTAAAAAGTTTAGCTTTTTAAATTCATGTGCTGTGCTGTGATTAATCTCAGCCCTAAAATTAACCCATGCCATTATTCCCTGTACAGCTACGGTCACAAGTGTGCCGCAGTAGCTCAGGCAGTTCACTACAAAGCATATACGTGGAGTCGTGGGTTCGCTCGCCCTCACCGACAGCTTTGCCGCAAGTCTCCTCCCCCTTGTTCACAACTTTCTAGCTAATCCTGAAAATAGTCCAAAAAATGCATTAAAATGCTTTTTTTTCCTAGAAAGTAAAGATTATTGTCTTCATGTTGTAAATCCATTACATAACATCTTCTTAAAATTAGTGAGAATCTCATGGTGCGGAAATGATCGATAATGAAAGGGTTAAGGGCCCAAAATGTAACCTGAAATTTAAAAAAAAGTGGTTTTATTCTCCAATAATTCGGTCATTGAACAATCGGTGTTCCTTCAGTGTGCATCAATGCTGAAAACAAATACTGTACACAAAAAGAGGAGAAATGTAAAAACACTACACATATATTAAAAAAACATTCAAATCCCCGTCGAGGCCATGCACCCATACAAGGCCAAATAGGGCACCAGTGTGTTGGACCAGTCAACAGAAAGCAACAAACACTAATAACACACAACACAAACATTCAGTGTTTCACTCCACTGTAGGAACACAACTTAACCTTTTCAACTGACAAAGTTCGACACATCAATAGAACCAGGGGTTATTTTTTGGATTACCTTTTAGCAGAAAATGGAGTGAAATCATTTCCAACAGTGTGCCGCAGACGCGCAGTCTGTTAAGACAGTGCACTGCAAAGCAGAGATGCGACCAAGTCCCTCGTTCAAGTCTTCTTGAGCAAGTCAAGTCCCAAGTCAACTCCAAGTCGAGTCTCATTAACATGCTGTAATTTCAGCTTCAGACTCTTGATTTTAATCAAGTCAAAAGCAAGCAATAGTTTTGCTTTTATAATAGCATTGCTTGCTTTTGTTGCCATTTTATTAAAATCTGATTCTGGAGCTAAAATTACAGCATGTTAATGATGACTTGACAGCTTTGCTGCATGTCCCTTCCCAGCTAATCTTAAATAAAGCTACATACATAATAATAATAATAATAATGATAATAATTCCTAACAAATTATTTTCTAAAAACTGCAGCCATTTAGACATGAGTTTATAATGTTATGAGTTAGACAGAATCGTACAAGATATTGGGGACCTTTAAACAGGGCAGAAATAGTTGTGAAACGGTTAACATGTACTAGTTCAGAATGTACCTTCCAGATCCAGAACTGGTGAATGGTGGAATTCTGAAGACAAAGGTAGACACAGAACACTGGTCATTCATGGACGTCTGACTTCTAGTCACCGATTGTCAGTGGGTTCTCACCAGCGGTGAAACACTGTTTCTAAACCAGTAGGTGTTTGGATCGGTGCATCATTTGGATTGTCTGCCCCTCCTTTTACCTTCCTCTAAATCTTCAAGGCTGAGTTTTGTTAAGCAGCTTTGGCAGAGCTTTATGCGACTGTAGAGTTTTAGAAATCTGCCATTAAATAGTTTAAGTGACGTCAGTCAGCGGAGTTTGTTTATTTCTATGTGATCTCAGAGTCAGTGATTTGTCACCCATCGCATTTAGAATGTTTTGATTGTTACTCTCACTCTCCTGAATATACAACTATTATGAAATCTGACTCAACTTTCAAAGTATGCTGATGTTACACATTTAAATATCATCAAAGTAGGTCTGACCAGGGATGTCACAATTACAGATTTCAGGGGCATCTCCGACTCAAACAACACAATCACCATTATTTGGTTTAGAGAATATACCAATATTTACAACAAAGTAATGATGATATGTGATTAGTTTCAAGTCACCAGTAATAATTCAGAAAAAAAAACATAAAAAGGGAATTGGGTTTTGAGGTAGGTTTGTCATTTTCAACATTGGCTACATTAAACTACATTAAATACACCGTAACACAATAACTAATATCAGGCAATCATTTCCCTCTGTTAATTTACAGTCTTCATTTGCTGACCGATCAATAATTACTATTATTATTAATAAATAAATCTGAACATCCATTAGTTGAAGGCTCTACGATTAAATAACATTTTTAATCATGATTCACTGATAATTGTGACCTCCCTAGATCTGACACATCCGTGCCATTTATCCACAAAGTTAGCATACAGACTTTTAAACACTTGTTAAGGGTGATTGGCACGGAATAAGGTGGTCCTTGGAATGGGTGGGACTAAACGCTGAAACAATGAATCGCAATGACTTAACTTAAATATTCGATTGCAAAAGTCTCACCTCGATTACTCATTCAGAACTTGAAAAAAATAGTTTCTGAACAATTTAAATCTGTCTAATCTAAGCCATTTATTAACTACGTACTGCCATGCTTTGAAATTAAACTTTATGTCATGTCATACTGGACTGGGTCAGAGTGGAGTGATGTGAAACTGGTGGATGATTATATCTTTTAGGGTTAAAATCAATAAAATAAATGAATAATCCCACAACAGTCAATAATACTATATCTTGAAATGTAGCCATTTTCTGGAGCGAGGTGACAAAAAGTTGGAAATCCCCTTTTCCAGCATGCCATGAAAAAGGCATAGATTGGTGAAACCAACACAGAAATGCTAGCATGCAGTCTGCAAAGGGAAACTTAGTTAATAGCAGATCAGCGAGAGTCGAGGCACAATCAGGCTCATTGGTTTGTGCCAAGTTAACGTCCAGAGGTGGTTGGACCACGGCTATCCCCCAGGAGGCCCATGGAGGTATTATAGAAATTGAATGGGGCACGGTTGGACAGGTAGCGGGTAAAAAAAGATCATTGGGGTGAAGTGCCATATTATACCCACAGCAATCTGCCTTCTGCCTGACCCATGTGCTGCTGGATGGCCTCTTCCTTTAGTCTGTTCTCCTCACCAAGAACCATTATGGCTCCTTGTTAAGGATAAAGGATTATTAAAAACACAGTATTTGAACAACTATGTTATACAAAAATGGATTGGAATTGGCAATACGTGGACGGTTCTGACAGACGCACAAGCCACGCTGCCTTCTCATCGCGCCACCGAGCTGTGCTGTTTTTAGAAGTTTCTGGATCGACACATTTAAGCCTTATGCTTTCCTGCGTTGTTCCTCCAGACAGCAGTTGGCATCGCTTGAGGGCGCGCAGCGAGTGTCTTGCCACGCTCCTCGATGTTGACGCGGGAAGTTGAACTGCGAGAACATCGATGTCAACGAGTTTGGAGCGCTGAGTATTCGTGCTGATGTGGCGTCCGGGGAGTGGGGGTGATGCAATGTGAGCATTAGGTTATTGCCACATTGTTCACTCCAACGGCTGGCTAGGGCTTTGGTCAGCTGTCTTCAAGGTGTAGTAGCAACAGCTGTGCTCAGGTTGCAGATGTTGTGGATGGGTGACATCTCTTCAGGAGGACAGTTTGGAGTAGTTGGGTGGGGAGAACTTGCGTTTCAGGTACTTGATGATGTAGAGGGGTAGGCAGCTGACCAGGGTGATGGCCGACACCTTCCACACGAATACCCAGGTGGTGATGAACGACAGATCTGGCACGCAGACAATCATGGACCAGAGTTTAGAGAATATTAAGCATCTTCAGAATGCCAGAATTAACAAAACGTCCACGCATCACATGCGACTAAACGGTCCGGTAGGTCTGGGCCAACCAGGCTGACTTCTTTTAATTGACAGTTTTTTTAAACACTTTTTTCGAGCCTGCTTTATCCAGACCAAAGGATCGATCTAGGTGCATGTGATGCATGGACAATATATTTGTTCTGTTTTGCCAGGCTAAAATCGTACAGCCCAACCATTAGGCAACTATTGGTTGACTAATAAAAAATAATGAATGAATTAAAGTAAATATTATCATTAGTCGCCGAGGCGTTAGGTTGGATGATTTTGCGTTCAGAAAGTAATATTTACAAAATATTTTGAAATAAAAAAAAATAAGACATCAATATAAATAATTCCATCTGTCAAAAATGTGGAATGAAGTACTGAGAACGCAGTGTTCGGTATAACACATTTAATAATACTTTTATAAATATATAATTTCAGAAAATGACTCCAGGCTTGTAAAGTAGCCCTAGGGATGTCAACATATGGGGAACACATTATGCTTATCATTCATTATATCATTTTAATTTTGTGGTACCATGCAAGGCAGGATGAAGGTATCAACTTAAAAAATTAAAGTGGTGATGATGTTCTCCTTCTGTAATGATTGTGGAGGTATCATGGACTGGAGAATCGAGATTCTTCTTAGTTGGTGCAACTTGCACATATTAAGTCAAAAGTATTGTAGTACAAATGTTCAATTAATTGTTTGGTAACAAAATTAATACATTAAATATTGATTGGTTAATCGATTTTCGATTATGATTTCCAATTTAAATTTGAAGTCTTAATCGCACAGCTCTAGCTACACGTTAGCATTCATGTGTCTGTAGGGGGCAGTGACTCACCAAAGTACTCAGGCAGTAAGAACAGGGAGCAGACATAGATGACCAGACTGACTCCCTGGGCCAACACCATGAGCCAGTGCCAGGTCCGGACGGTCAGGGCCACCATCAGCAGCTCGGTCAGGATGAGAGCCGTGAAGGAGATGGCCACCACGTGGAGGAACTCTGACTCAAACAGACCCAGGGCTCCGTACATCAGGATACCACCTGACACACGGGTTGTACATCAAGATATGGGTGTTCGAAAAGTGGATCACCATCTAATGAGGGCATATCTAGATCTTTGAAAAAACCCACATGGAATTCCTTATAGAAAAATGGATATAACAATTTAATATATTTCCTTTATAATATCCTTCAGTCTATCTAGATCGAGAGACCTAGATACATAGCTGGAGATATATTTTTCAAAGCAAATCACAGATCTAGGTGTCTTTATTCCAGATTATGCATGATAAATGTGAGAGATGTTCCAGGGAGAAAAAGACAGACGGAGAGATGGAATATGAGAGAGAAATGGAAAATAGAGGAAGACACGCAGAAAAGCAGACAGTGGATTTGAACCTGCGGCACTGCCTATGATCTGGGGGACGCGCTCTAACCACTCTGCCCCCATGTGCCCCCCGAACAGAGTGCAGCTTGAGTAAGCTGAAGAGTTGACTTGCAAGGCGGCAAGACCATTTTAATAGAAACAATAAGCATGGTGTTTGCTGATCAATAAAACGGGGAAATTGCACTTGCTCCGAAAAAATAACTTAAAACAAAATTATGCAGACTGACTTTGTCGCAAAGAGCTTCGGGATGACTTTAGTTGTGAAATGGCACTATAGAAAATACATTTTCAAATTGACATTGGGGACAACTTTGGTTTTCAGGGCAGTGCTGTATAGTGAGGAGCCAAGGATTGTGAGTCTCAGAACAGATCATTAGAAAAAAAAAAGTATGATACAGTGCACGCAACGCACACATCGCGCACACACACACACACGCACACACACTCAGTGTTGGCCCTAATTACCCTGAGTGTATGGGAGAGGGGGAGCTGATCTGATTGGCCGTCTCAGCCAATAGAGGCCTTATTGTTGGGGCGGTGGCGATGCTAACTGAGCCTAATGGGCTATAACTGATCTCATAATTAGCTTCTCACAAGGCTGTCTGCACAGAGGGAGAGAGAGAGAGGGGGGAGAGAGGGAGAAAGAAATAGGGGGAGGGAGAGAGAGAGGTGAGGGAGAGAGAGAGAGATAGAGGGAGAGAGAAAAATGGATACAGACAGACAGCCAGTCACAGACAGAGAGACAAAGAGACAGAGAGAGAGTCAAAGAGATAAAGAGGCGGAGACACAGAGACACAGACAGACACATAGAGACAGATCCAGAGAGTGATCCTTATTCATGTTTCTCAGTCACACCGGCCTAGATTTATTGATATTCGATGAACCGAACAGTGATTTTTAGTCAATAATAAAATGCAAATAAAAAAAAAAAATCTAAAAAATTTATACAATATATTTGACGTTGTGCACACTGCACCAACTAAGAGGAATCTGTTCTCAGTATTTTAAATGGCTCCATGTGTGAATGCAAATCAACGACCGGTATAATTACAATAAAATCATGCACATGTTTCATACCAAAATTAGACATCCCTTCACTGACCCAAGATGACTACAGGATTACTAAACAGTGACATGGGGAGAACAATAACAACACAACATGGTAGCGCTTCATTGATTTATTTTGGTACTGCATTGACTGAAACTATAAGCCCCAATGACAAGTGTACATTAAACAGTCACAGCCATGCCCAGCCATTAAATAAAACCAGTGCAGGGCTAGTAATATATACCTTTACTACCCCCGTCCTCCCACCTTTTATCCTTTAATTAAATACTGCCAGGATGTCCGCCGTTCTCACCCATGGCGCAGCTTAGCCACGGCTACACACTGGGGCAGTGCTTACTGGGTTACATGTGCACACACTCAGGTGGACTAAAGACTGGTGCGGAAGTCGGCCGAGGAGCGGCCCGGACGGGGGAACATGACACTGCTGAGAAACGTGGTCGTCTTCAGGAGGATGGAGGGAGAGTGGGAGGAAGGAGTGCAGCGCTCCACCCTCTCCCAGGGTTGGGGAGGTTACTTTTTTACAAGTAATCGCTTACGCTTATCAGTGACTCTATAAAAATGTTGACCAACTAGAGGTATGCAGTCAGTAGCGACTGCTAAAGGTATAACCCCGGAGCTTGACCCATGCTACCAGTAGTATTTCTGTCGTCATAGAGTATCCCTGTACAGTGTACATAGACTGTTCTTGTACATAGTCCAATATATAACTGTTTCTCCACCGTATTGACACTCTCTCTCAATATCGGACCACTCAGGTGCTATTTGACATCACAAGTCAGTGAACCAAGGAGGACAAATATGTGCACTGCGATATAGAGCAGGTGGTACATTGAGTGAAGAAATTAGACAAGTACAGTATCTGACTGTGATGTCATATTACATGCTCAACCTCAGTCACTACCACTGCCTGATGTCATAAAGGATCTGCCGAGGCTCACGTTACGGCAGTGTTGGCCCACTGAAAAACAACTTTACATTTCCTACACTCTGCGTTTCGGGAAAAAAATCCTTAACTAGAATTGTGTTATCTTCCATTTCCTCATGATGTTCCTCACAGTGAAAAATGACGGGTACCTGCTCTAGCTTTTTTGCATCCTTCCCCAAAAGCATACTGCTCAACAATCATTGTTTTCAGGTAATCTGGCTGTGTGTGTCTGTGTGTGTGTGCAACTGAAACAGAAGAATTTATCAAAAGGAAAATAATCAGTGGTTGCCAACTGTTTGCATAAGACCGTGTACACATGTTTGCAATAACAAATCTTTAAAAAATAAAGCTGAGCTTCATGCAGTGTCTAAATCCTTACAACGCGGAGGAAGGAATTCACTGTACATGTATGCAGGCGTGACTACATTAAAAATAAGTACCTGATATTACAGTCCACAGCTTACCTTGATAGATGCTGATCAGCACCCATATGAGGAAGGTCTTGAAGGACAGAGAGCGACCCTGCGGAACACATGTTACAAAGTGTGTTACCAATAAAGTATGGCAACCCTATCGAAGCCCCAGGGGCCTGGCCGGAGCCAGATGAGCTGGAGCGAACTCGAACAATACATTTCAGGATAGAAACAGAGACATTGTGATAATTATAGACACATTTAAGTTTGCAGTCATTGTGGATGGTGTCTTGGTTGTAGAGTGCGGACATGCGAAATTTGGTCAACTGTTCTATCAGCGTTCATTCAATGATTCATATTATAATTTAATTAGCTTACCTTAGCTCGGCCTCTCATGCACTCCACCGACCTTACAATACCTCCATCTCATGTCAACACACGGTACTACAACAACTACACTCTGAAATTGAATGGCCTAAATTAAACAGCTGTCTGGCTTTCAGACCACTGTGTCGGGCTTCCATCAAAACATTATGAGTCATTGACATCTGTACTTAGGATGACAAGAGCTTTCCAACACGGTAACCAAGCAAGCAGCATTTTTTTTAATGTTATTTTTTGGGCGCAAGCGCCGTTATTCATCCTTTAATGAGGGAGATAGTGATATGATTAAATCAGAAACTGGGATGAAGAGTCGGGTGGAGACATTGCAGGGAAGCCGGAGAGGGGTCCAGAGGCGCTCCATAACCACTCTGCGCCCCCTCACCCCATTTTCAAATTTTACTGACAGCGTTAATGTGAAGTGGGGATGAGAGCTAGGTCGAGCGGACGTGCAGTATATTACTGTGAGGGGGAAGCGATCTCATGACGTCTGCTGTGATCCAAGCCACAGAAAAAAGACATGTATGGGGCTGGCTTGGAGCAGCGGTGTCTAACGCCGGGTTACCACCAAGAAATGCGCCACGCCGACGCCCAACAGCGCCACGCCATTGTACCTGTGCACCTGCGTATTCGCTTTGTTTCCATCAGCTTGGACGCAGAGCGCTGAGCGCAGTGCGCCGAAGGCTGCGGGACACATTTGGCGCGATAGTTGGCTTTGCCCAGAGCACCAGCAGATACGCCACTTTCCCTTTTCTCTAGCCGGTTTTGTGTGTGTGTGTGTGTGTGTGTGTGTGTGTGTGTGTGTGTGTGCGTAATATGAGAGGGAGAGACCGAGGAAGAGAAAGAGAACACGCAGTGAAAGTCGGCGGTGTAATAATAATGAATAAATAAATAATAATAAACCTGTGTGTGCACGCGCGTGTGCTTATGTTGTGTGTGCTGCCGTCCCGTTTTTGAAACCGCTGTGCAAGGTGATGTGCTATCATTTATTTGTTAAGATATAGAGGTAAAGTACTTCATTTAGTCGCATATACATATACGTGGACAGTAACATTCTTCCTCCACATTTAATATCCATTAAGATGGGTTACTACCGCGGACAGCGGGATGTTTCTGTTTCACATGCGATCAGCACGGTTGAAACAGGAGCACACGCACGCACACACACACAAATTCAATTGCTAGCTGCAGCCACAACAAGTATAGAGCGGCTATCCTTTCAGCTCGCACGCACACACACACACACACGTTATCATTATTTTTGCATATTATTTATGAAGTGAAGGGAATACCTCGGCTCTAGAAGCGCATGGTGGGTCCACCAATTCAATTGCTCAGCACACCTGTCAATCATGGAATAAAAGGCACCCCGCCCCCTCGCGCTGCGCAGTGCGGTGTCGAAAATAAAAAAAAATATATTTCCTGCGCACTGCGCTGGCGCATTGGCAGCGCTGCCTGGTGGGGTATGCACCGATGGCTGCAACACTTTTGTTTTTTGGCGTGGCACTGTTGGGCGTCGGCGTGGCGCATTGCTTGGTGGAAACCCGACGTTAGTCGACTTGAAAAGTGGTGCTGGAAGTGTTAAGTATCTTTTTGATCGGATCAACAGGCAAAGAAGAAGGGGGCGACGGACGGGCTGATAGAGATTGAAAATCCAAACCGCATCGCTCAGAAGAGCAAAAAGGTGACGGACATCGACATCGAGGCTCCCAAGGAGCTGACACGCCGGGAACGGTACGCAACGTTTTCCTTTTTACTGCTAGCCATGTATACAGGTATGTCTTTGTCCCATTGTCCATCAACTAGAGCTGCAACTAACAGTATAATTTGATCAATTAATCAGCCATTTTTACAGATGATTCATTGATCCACCTCTTCATGTTTTTAAATTTAAAATCTGAACTCACTATCCTCAGATTGTGTACAAATTGAGAATTAAATCTGATTGGCGTCGTGTGCATTTTGACGGTCTGGGGTGACCCATTTGCAGGTTGTGTGTCGTACCACTTGCTACTAAACACTGTTACTTGAACGACGATGCGAGAGCCGGCATTGACACTTGTGACCGCACCCCCTGACGGTTCCTTGGAGGCATTTCCTCCAATGGCCATATAGGACATGTCACATCCGCACACAATCTCAATAGCCATGTTGATCCTGCGTTTGCATGTGTGCCAGAGAGGAGATTGAGAAGCAGAAGGCCAAGGAGCGTTACATGAAGCTCCACTTAGAGGGCAAGACTGACCAGGCCCGGGCTGACCTGGCCAGGCTGGCCATCATCAAGAAGCAGAGAGAAGACGCAGCCAAGAAACGAGATGAGCTTAGGAAAGGTTTGTCATTTTGTTATTATGACCCCAGAAGGCCAGATTGTCGAGACACGTCTCTTTACCCGACCCAAACTAGAATTTCACCATGTCTTTCATCTATAAAGAAATATTTCAATATATTCAAAATTTAAAAAAGAATCATCCACACATTTATGAGATACTTTTTATTAGGGCTGCAACTAACAATTATTTTGATCATCAATTATTCTGCCATTTTTACTGACGATTAATTGCTCATTTTTCCATCAAAATCGGAATGATTATTAACCTGAAAGGTCAGTTATTATTAAATGTTTTATTATTATTATTTATTTTATTTTATAATTTGTTTTTGCTATTTCCACTTATTGCTAACATCACCCTTTTCTTGTATTTGCATGGAACAGCCTACTCTTCCGCGCTAACTTATAACATTGGATTTCCACAAAATCTTACTAGCCATCTTTATTGTATTATTCAGAAACCAAGTGAATGGGTGGGGCCATGACTCTGCAAACCAGTGCTATGCCGTCTCAATCTCACTCACAATTGTTGTTGCTCCAGAGAAAGAAGCAGAAGAGGCCAGGGGTAAGCGCTAGCCTACGCAGGAACCTGGGGGAAGAGGAGGACGAGGGTGTTCACCACGCCTGCAGACCATGCGCTTAATTCTTCCTGACACACCCACAGAAGACCTGGAGAACATCGGATTTCTCCAGGGCCGTGATGAGGAACTCTCGGGACGTGGCATTTTTCTTTTTATTATTATTTTTTTAAATTCCCTCCGTCATACGGGACACTGCCCCCGCCCTGCCCTGCTGTGGCGCGGGTGTTCCTCGGTGCTTGTGACACCGCTCGCTCCTCTCCCTCACTCGCCACCGTAGAGGTCTTACATTCTAAAACGCTGCTGGACGCCATCATTCCTATTGATTTAATCACAATGTCACATCTTTTTTTTTTATAAATATATTTAAATATGTAAATGAAACCTACCCTGCTAATGATTGACTGTGTACTTGGGAACTTGGCGTATTTCATCATTGATTTTGTCTTTGACATGCTCGATAAAAGGATTGGGATGGATGTCAATATGTGGATTGTTTTATTTTCCCTATACGTGTATCAGTGCTGACATTAACGCCAATTTCAGTTGTCTTCGCAACACTAGATTATTTCCGTTTTCATCATTGGACCAAAGAATAAAACATCATGATTTGTTAGGCGAGGCTGTTGGAGGTTGTTGAAAGATTACAAATTTACAGTGAATGTAGTGACTGAAATGGGTCAGAATATAATTAGTTATAATTGTGTTTGATTCCCACACACAATCCTGGGAAAATATTAAAGGAAGTTTTATTCCATACCATCCAAAAAACTCAATGAGTCAATGGTTTTGAACACTGTTCATCAAATTAATTGTTGAATTATCGGCATTGGTTGTTTCTCTACACATATTCCCACCGTATTTGCTTTTTTTACCCTTTGGGTATCTTTAACTATTGCCATTTATGCACCTAGTGCAGTTTGATATTTGGAGTCCATTGAAAGCTATTGTAAATCGGCAATGTCCACCCAATGGTAGTGTGTATGGGGCTTTTCCAGGTAGTCTTCCAGGCCCCTATTCTTGATTGCAACAACACAAGTGTCTCTCATAGCAATTCTTGTTTCATGTGTCTTGCACTTGAAAGCTGCTGCTGCATGAACCGACAATGCTGCTGGCCGTATTTTGCTACAATCTGGGAAGAGGTTTGATTTGACTCGCTCTGTGATGGACTGTACACTCTGCCTCATACCAACACTTGTTTTTTTCCGTCGAGCCTTTTCAGTGCCAACCATTTTCACAGCAGGAAATGTCCACTATGTTTTGAAGGTCTCACAAACAATGTCATGTATTATTAATATCTGAAATACAATGAAATTATATACACAAAAGGTTGTCTAAAACTTTTCTATTTCTTGACGTCTTTGACGTCTTTGCCAATAAAACTTATTGTGGGGACATTCTTGGAACTGAAAGAGTTAACTTAGCCTTGACCCGTCACCCGTCAGTGGTTGCTGACTTGCATGTCACCTAAGACCGTGTACAAAATCGCTACCTGCTCACTATGGTGCACTACATTGTAGTTTTTTTGTAGTGTCAGAGTTTGTCGTGAACTCAATCTCCCACAATGCAGCACAACATCTTGTACAACAGTGGTCACTTCACTCTATACTCTATATCCCTGAATGTATTGGTTGCACCAGGTACAAAAATAACAGAACTGGTTGGCCATGAGCAACGGTGACCAAAGGTACTGCCATAGTGGTTTAAAGTCAAATTACTGTTGACATTTTGTTGAATTCTTGAATATTTGATCAGCAATTTCATAGTTAATATTATTTTTTCCCCCAAAGTAATTGTCATAACTTTACACAGTTGTCTTTTTTTTTAATTGAATTGAGCTCGATACTTTCACATAAAAAGTATCCATGTCCAGCCAATGACGTGACAGAAATTAACATCAGCGATTCTAGTGTCCGAGATGTTGCCATCTGTTGAGTGTACGATGTAGTGAGTAAGGAATGAGTGAGCGATTTTGGCACCTTTTTGTTTCCTGTGACACCCTTTGTGAGGAGCGTTGATCCCTTGCGTAAGGTTTACCTGTGACCACCTCACTGTCCCATCAGCGGTGTTGGGGAGTAAAATAATGTAACTACTGGTAATAACATTACTGTAATCAGATTAATAAGCAGTCATTGTCAAATCTACGTAAATCTTTTATTGTTCATCAATTAAGTAGAAAAGCTATGGGAACACACAAATATTTCAATGGATTTGGTCTAAATTTCATTCATCAATATTCATTTTCAATTGTTTCAATCTTGTTTTTTTTGTTTGTTTTACAAATTGTAAAATAATAACTAGTGGATTACTTGAAACCGGCCACAAATGAAATCATTTATTATATACACAAGAACAGTACAGCATTCACTCGTTGCCATTACTGTGCATTCAGACTTTAGACAGGACCCCACAACACGCCTGAGATATGCACAAGACACTTGTGAAGGATAATAAAATGTTTTCAGAACCATTGGCAAGAGACGTGCTGTGTTGTTCATTTGGCAGCGAATGTCGCTCCGGATGTGTGCTCATGTAGAAAGGAATAGACCATCCTACTTGAACAGCATCTCTTCAGTCAAGTTGATTTGCAGTGATCAGGTAGAACCAAAATATGGCAGACTTTAGTTCCTGGAACTGGATGTGCCATCTTGTATAGTCACACACAACACAGTCTCAGTCTTCCTAAATTGACCCAGAACGGTCTCTATACTCTTGTTCAAGCAGTGTACATTTTCCATGCATTTCACTGCTGCCAACAGCAACTCGGATCACCAAACATCCGCCAGTATATAATATAGAATAGCCTGTGGAGGTATGTGTGTAAAGGAAGAACACAGCCTCTATCATAAAGCTCTTTATTCTTCAAGAGTCAAAACAGGAATGACAATGGAACACTGAATGCCCTTGTGTCTGGCAGACAGCAGATGACATCACAATGAGACACCAAGACAGTAACGCCAGTCCCGAATATGGGCATGAATGTGCTGATCATAGAATGTCACAGTGTCCACGTGGATATGAAATTTCCCCAAGAAATGCGAGCCGCTACACAGCTCCCCCGAAATTTTATAAACACGTCAATACACATCAAAGGAATCCTGTCCGCCGGCAGTGCCAATGGTAGTCCATTGAGCCGAGGCGCGGAATATTGTCCGCCGGCAGTGCCAACGGTAGACCATTGAGCCGAGGCGCGGAATATTTGGAAGTCCTTATATAGTCCCCCGATACGTACGGGATGGTGACGATGTGTTGTAGAGACGGCGCAGGGGGTGAGAGCAGGCATATATCCGCGGGAAGGGGGT